>PVLA01000464.1:485021-550975 GCA_004027455.1 Hydrochoerus hydrochaeris | reverse complement strand
CCCTCTCTTTCTCTCACTCTCTGTCTCTCTGTGCATTTTTACTGGAGTGTGGTAAGGTTTTACGCCCCTCAAATGCTAATAGTCACCTGGCTGGACTTAGAGGAGCTCAGCCATGTAAAAACAGTTAAAGGATTTGTTTTGCCTTGTTCTCATACATTTAATTCAGGAAATAAAAAGTAAAGCTTTGGAAAACCAACTCTTCAAAAAGATAGGATAGTCCAAATGGCCCTTCATAAAGCAAGGTTCAGGTGCATCAAGCACATTTCAGTAGCTGTTTCAGCATAGATTTAGAATAGAGCAAACCCTCGAGCCTGAGGGAATAGCATATCAAAGTTTAATGAGAAGTTAAGGCATCTTTTTTTATTAAATTTCTGGTTGAAAATATTTTAATGAATCAAGTTTTTGTTGCTTAAAAAAAAAAATAGCCTCCTGGCTTGAACCAGAAACCGCATTAACCAACTTCAGCATAACTGCCATGAAAGGAGAAATGCCTCTAGCCATCATCAGCGTTAATTAGCTCCAACTATAAATTTTCAGGTGAAAGTTGTCATCATCTTGTAGCGCAACAAGTTCCATAGTTTCTCTGTAGGGACACAATTGAGCTGCAGTTGAGACACAAAAGATGAATATTCTTTTAAGGCTTTTCACAAAGAGTATATACATCCAGGCTACTTGTATGAACATTGCTTAGCCTTAGCAAGTAGCAAAAGGAAAAGAAAAACCAGGAAAAAAACAGAGAGCAGAAAAGAGATCGGTTGAAACGGAGAGTGCTCATTGCACACAGATTGTTAGTTTCCAGGGATCTTGCAGACTTCCATGCATTTATTAGATCAGAATGATATTTACATCCTGCACTATTATATGGAAAATGGGACAACTTACGATCGAGTTCTATACATTAAATGCGTGGCTAGAATTGGAGACGGAAGAGGCAGAGAGGGTGCTACTGGATTGAGTGGACTTACCAGCCAGTAAGCAGAACAGGGGAAGCAATATCCCTGCAAATCAAAACAGGGAACTAGAAGGATGAGAAGCAGGAGAAATAGGAGAGCATAATCTGTCAACCCCGCGACACAGCACTTCTGACGTAGGGTCTTTTGCTCTGTAGGAACATCCTACTCACCACCGGACCTTACAGGAGACAGAAGATCAAGAACTCTGGCTCAAAAAGGTTGGGGCTGGAAAGCTGCAAGAATGGCAGGGACAGTGACAAACAGAATGTAGTACTGAACGCTTGGCATAGGACACAAGGTTGGCAAGCCATAAACTTGGTAAAAGACTAAGGCGAGTTTGACCCTGACAGAGCTGAGAAAGAATTCTTCTTACATATAATCCCTACTTTCTAGTCATGGGGAATTAGAAAGGAATGGAAAACATGAGGCAAAGAACTATTTTTGTCAGAAAAAGAAACAGATTTACTGATCTTAAAAGATTGATTTGAATAGATTTTACAGACTGAGATTTCATAAGTATTATCAATGGGTATTTGTACTTTGTATATTTCAAATCCAAGTTTTTGGGAAAGTTAATTTTGTGATGCAAAAATACTTTATGTTACAAACTGCATTGGGAAATTGCTATGAACTCACACAGATTTTAATGCTAAAAAGAAATTTTAAAAACTCAGAGAAAGGAATTTAGATGAAATTTTAAAAATTCTTAGGAAGTGGGGTAAATAAGCAGATTACCTAGACTATGACCAGAAAATACTCACCTTGATGTCCACCTACCACCTCCCCATTCCCACTGGGACACAGTAAGCAATCCTCTGTGTTGCTCTCCCTTTCAGGTGTGGATGAGGACATCTGATTCTCTCGCCAGTGCTCTAGACAACCGTAAAGAAATGAATAGGATTGCTATGCAGGATGAAACTTCTCATAATACCAAGCTTTGGCCATAACAATCTAAGTAGCTGCTGAAATAAAGCAATCCACATATGGACTTGCACTTCCTAGTAGCCTAGGCAGAAATGGAGTCACTTGTGTACTTCAGATAGACAAAATAAATAAATAAAATTAAGACAGTTCCCAGAAAATTAAACATATTTCTTAAATGTTTTTTTCTATAAAAGAAATTTCCCTTTAAATCCTTTTTAGAAGCACATAGCATTCTCAAAGATATGTACTTGCACATTCAATGGTTTCATGTAATATTCATATATTACAGTAAAACCCAGCTAAAAATACTATTTCATGACAGAAAGACCAGCAAAGGTACTACAGCCCAAGTATCTAACTCTGCAGCATAAAAGCAGAGCATTCTGACTGTGTCCAAAGCTGGCCAATCCAAAGTGAGAGCAAAGAAACATTAGAGAAAGGATTATCCCAAGTGTTTTAAAACATTTCTTCTCTGCATAATTTTGATAACAGTTTGAGGTTATAATATGTGAACAGTGCTCATTCTTGTGTTTTTACTTTCATTAGAGATCATGCTGCTGTTCTCCAGGAGATCAAAGGCACAGTCTAGATTTTTTATTCAATGCTTTTCTTGGAGGATGGTGGGCAGTGGGATCCTCCCTGACCTTAAAAGTGCTGTTAAATAATTGCAATGTAGAAACTTCTTTCCAGGCAAAGACAGAAGATAAACAAAGGCTCACAGGTTTGATGAAGTAAAGTTAAAGACACAGTGAAACTACTTTTCCAACACAAGTGATTGCAAAGAAAAGGAACAGCATTCAGTGCAGTTAAAGGTCATTGCAAACCAAGCTCCCTGAAGTCATGTTATAGAAACACCGATGACATAAAACTACCCAGCCTCTAAATTATATTGTCAGTGTCTGTGGTGTCCAGTATTACAGTTCTTTAGTTTTAAATTATAAATCTCAAAAATTATTTTAAAAAGCATAAAAGACTTATTTTTAAGATAATGTATTCATTGATTAGGAACTAGATATATAGTTATTAATATCCTGATACTCTCAAAAGTAGCTTGATAGATTGGAATGAGGGGAAATAGTGTTCCCCAACTGCATAATATCGAAAGAAAAGACTACAGCCACCTCCTCTATTTAAAAATACACCTTCAGAAACCATCAGAGTTAAAATGGTCCAATCTCCCCAATTTGAATATAAATATTAGCACATTATGTTCTCACTCTATTGCCTTCTGCTTTCCTATGCACTCTTACATTTATTGAATAATGAAAATTCAAGAGCCCATAAGAGTTACAACTGGCCTTCCTTAAAGAAAAGAAATAAGTGAGGAGCCCAGTTGTTGAAGATTTGCAATATTATTTATTTATTAACTTATTTATTTATTTGGTAGCAGGAATCAAACTCAGGACCTCGTGCTTGCCATGCACGTGCTGTGCCTCTGAACTACCCCAGCCCCAAGATTTGCAATATTAGGAAGAAAGAATAACATGAAAAGATTAGCACAAAGAGTTCCAAGGGTTCCACGGGATAGCTGGATGAGTCAAATATATGAAAATCTTACTGTGCTGGCTTCCTATTATTGTTGCTATAATAAATCACCACAAATTGAGTGGTTTAAACAAATACCTATTTATTCTCTATTAGCCCCAAAGGCCACAAGTGTGAAATCAGTCCCATTTGGCTAAAATCAGGATGTCAGCAGGGCTGTGATCTCTCTGAAGATTCAAGGTTGATTTCCTGTCTTTGCCCGTTTCAGCTTCTACAGCTGCCTCCTTTGGATCAGGGATCCTCTGTCCACCATTAAAGCCACCAGAATCACATCCTCATATATCTCTCTATCTGCTTCCATCACATCTCCATCTGCTTTACTGTAGTGAGATTTCCCCAGGAGTTCTCTCTTATAACGATACTTGTGATTAGACTGAAGACCCTCCTAGAAAATCCAAAATAATTATCCTATCTCAAGATCCATAATTTAAACATATATGCAAAGTCGTTTTTAACTGTATAAAATAAAATTCACAAGTTCTAGACCATGCTTGTCTTTGGGAGCCACTGACCACACTAATCCAAGGAAGTAGCACTTTCAGAAGGGTGTTAAAGTTAAGTTTGAAAGCCACTTACTTACACAGACATACAATCCTGCTGTGTTTGCGATAGAGATAATGCAGTACTATTTAATAGTTAATGTGAGGAACCATCTGAACATCTCTTCACTGCCTGTTTTGCCCCTCATTCCATTGTTTCAGAAAGATTTAAATGGATATGTTAATTTCTTTTATGTATGCTACTAGTTTCTCTTAGTTTATTGAAATGAAAGTTTTGTACTAATGTTTGTTCTTTGTAAGAGAACATCTTTTTGTCTGTCTTGTGCTCTGAGTAAAGACTTTGAAGGTAATGATTCATAGTGTATTAACAATTATTACTCTATTATTATTTTATTATGAAAATTGCCTTATTTTTTCATAAAATAAAAAATGGAATAAAACCACAATACCAATAGTAATAGATAGGATCATTTGATTTGATATATTGGAAAGACCATGTATTCTACTTTACCATTTAAGTAGGTTACCTAGTATTTGAGCACAAGTAGATTGTAACAAGGAAATAATGAATCAGTAAAAATTATGTTTCAAAAAGTACACACTTGATAGATAATGAAATGGAGGTACACTCAATTAATAAATGGTTTAAGTTCATATAATCACCCTATGCAAAATCATCAGAGAATCTGAATTCCAGACAATTGATTATACATCCCAGAAGCTTTCACATTAGTAAAATTGCTTTTGTTCTTCATTATTTACCTTTGGTTGCCAAAGTAATTCATAGCAAAGGAAATCTAGGAAAGCATAAAGAATGAGTGAAAAAAACCCCATCATAATCCTCCAACTCAAAGATAAAGAGTTTCCATTCTGTTTATCTTTCTTGTAAACATGTGCTTATTTACATAAGACTTGTACTGGGCAAATATACTCTCACTTGGAATCAATATGTACAAATTTAAATTTTTTTCACCTGACAATACAAGGAACATTTTCTTCTACCTTCTACAATATGCTCTTTAACAACTACTCAGTGTTTTATTGTTTAAAATAGTATTTTCATCTTTATACATTGTTGAAGCAAAGTAACACATATATGCTCTCTCTCTCTCTTTCTCTCTCTCTCTCTCACTAGCTCTGTCATGCGTGTGTGCATGTGTGTGTGCGTGTGTGTGTGTGTGTGTGTGCCTGTTTGGTACTGACAATTGAACTCAAGGCCTATTCACGGAACTGTATTCATAGTTATCTCTTTTTTTTTTTTTTTGCTTTTAATTTTGAGAGAGGATCTTGCTAAGTAATCAAGTTATCAAGAATAGACAAACTTTTGACCCTTCCATGTGAGCCTTCCTGAGTGTTGGGATTACAGATAGGTGCTACCTTGGTTATTGCTGTAGAATACTGATCCTAGGAGGAGAGAAGGACACAGATAGTTAAGTTTTTTGATATATATTTCTACCCATTCTTCAATTTACATCATTATCTGTGCCATGTCTGTCTAACCCCATTTACCCCCGACCCACAGGCAAAGCCATTTTCCATTCTCTTCTACCATGAACTGTACAGCTACACCACTGTATTATTACTTGTTAATATGTCCCTTTCCTCTACCATTGTGAGATCCTTAAACAAGAAACACTTCTTATTTTTCCCTGTATCTCTAGCACAATACTTAATATTACAAAGAACATTTAAGAAATATTTCTTGGAAGGAGATTGGAATAAATGTATTGACAAATAAAATATTAAATGAAAGGATAAACAAAGAACACTGGCCTTAGCAACTGTTCCAATTCATTTGCTCTCCTACCTGCTGAATGACAGAACAATTCATCTCCAGACTCAGGGCCCTTTCACTGCCTGATAGATACAGCCAAAAAGAATGGGGCAGATGCCATAAAGAGAACAGAGCCGGTGATCTCTTGCATCCTTATATTTATTACACAATTTTAACTGATAACGATGGTTGTCTTTGGGGGAAAGTGGAGAAATTGTCTTGCATGAGTCATAGTTCTTTACCCACTTCCCTCAACTCTGAAGGCATACTTTTTTGGAAATATGGTATAAAAATTTAATTATTCATTAAGAAGAAGAAATGTTCTCCATTTCAATTAGGATATGCCATCCAGTGTCTACCAGTGCTTGCATTTCATGCACATTCTCTTATGTGTTAGTATAATCAAAACCAAAAAAATAAAGAAACTAAGAAAAAAATCTTTCCCCCATGGAAGAAAAAAAATAAAAGGACATCTGTTATTCAGGGAACACCCCACCCCCATCCAAACCTTAGATAGATTTGTTTTCTTATCCTGACAAAAGCTGTAGAAACATGAGACACTGTTTTCTTTCTCTGAGATCAGAAGACAAATATACTCCCTTCTGTGATCTCTTTTGTCTGACAGAGGCATCCCTGTCTCACCTTGAGATAAGGACAGAGATGATACTGCCCGCCTCTTAATCTCCTGTTTTTCTGCATCACCAGCAGATTTCCTTGTAGACTCCTATCTGTATCTATATATATGGAACATGAATTAGCATCAGAATCACATAAAGAAACTTGCTGTGGTCAGCGGAAGCACAACATTAGACTTTATACTAAGTTGCTGTCATGGATTTCCACTTCTGTGCTGTCAAATCTCCAAATACCTGCAGATTTGGGCATCTTGTTTGCTGAACCTGGGGATTAAAGAAGACAGAATTGTGAAATCCAAAGAGGTTAAAGTACTTGAGATAAGTAAAAGAATTCAGGAAAGTTTAGCTTCTCAATTTCACTCCTTCATTCCTATATATATGTTGAGGTCAGGGCTTTCAAGGTAAACAATTTTATATAGGGCATGTAATTTATAGAATTATTTTATAATTCACTCAGAAGAGTCAAATAAAAAAATAAAAGTGTAGGAGATCTTTCTACACACTAAACACCCAAAGAATCCAGCTGAGGGCCTAAATCTGATGGCAATGTTCTTCATGAGTCCAGTTGAAGACCTAGAGCTCATGGAAATGCCCCCAAAAGTCCAAATATAGGTCTAGAGCCCATGACAACAACTCATGCGAGTCTGTCTTGTAGATCGGCAGTGAGAAGGCTCAAAGGTCAGTGGAGGAACCTAGAAACTCTGTCAGCAGGATGAACAATCTGTGCCAGTAGCTTGAGGGCTCTGAACTAGACTTAGGAAGTGATGCTCAAAGTAAGGAGCAGAGCTCTCCCAAAAAGTACATCGGCCATTCTCAGTGACTGTGAGGCCCTAGGCTCCTCTGAAAATGAGAATTAGCAAAGCAGCTTGACAAGCTCCTCCAGGAGAACTAATGGCAACAAGAGAACCAACAGCACCACCTCTTCCTTTCCACTTCTCCTTTTCATGTTGGCAAAAATCCTCGGGTGGGCATTGACACCAAGCACCACATTGATTCAGCTCATCTGGGTGCTTCAAGCTGACCACCAGTTGTCAATCTACCAGAATATGTAATTTCAAAAATTTCAAGAAATTGCCAGAGTCTGCATTTTCCAGGATGATGAGAATATGCTTGAGAAATGTCTAAGCTTTTTTAAAAAATAATTAATTAATTTTATTTTATAGAGAAAAAATAGAAAAAGCAAACAAGTAAAATGAGCAACAAAAGCAAACTGACAACCATAAAACAATAGCGATGCAGAATTTCAAAACAAGATGATAGGAATTTAACAATCTTTGTTATATCGCATATTACTATCTTCAAAATAGTTTCCCAGAGTACCAGAAACAGGCATGCAAAACTGCTCAAACAATATGATTTCCCTGTGAGCAGTTTCTTTCCCTTCCACTCTATCTATTGTATTTTTAAGATCTTTACTTTTTCAGTTTCTTACACTAGGGAGGCAATACACTGTTTACACATGCAAGTCTTTTTAGTAGTACTCCACTGAACAAAATTATCACAACTTTTTTGTCCATTTCTCAGTTGATGGGCATTTGGGTTGTTTCCAAGATCTGGCTATTACAAATTTGCAGCGGTAACATAAGTGCACATATATTGCTATGGTATGATGTTTTCAATTCAGGAAAAATACAAATGAGAATAGCTGTGTAAAATGGAACTTCTAATCCTAATTTTGAGGAATCTCTACACTGATTTACACAGTAGCTGTACAAGTCTACACTCCCACCAACAATGGAGAAATGTTCTTTTTCCCTACAACCCCACTGACATTTGTTATTGGTTGATTAATTGATGGCAGCCATTTTTTCTGAGATCATATCTCAGTGTTCTTTTAATTTGCATTTCTTGTATGACCAATTACATTGAACTTCTTTTAATATATTTATTTGCTACTTGTATCTTTATCTAAGAATCATATATTCACCTCAGATGTTCGTTTGTGGATTGGATCTTTGAATTTGTGAGGTCTGATATTTTCAATTCTTTATACATTCTAGATTGAAGTCCTTTATCTGAGGCACAGTTGGCAAAAATCTTTTTCTGAATCTTAGATTTTATTTTCACTCTGTTGGTGATAACTTTTGATGAACAAATTTTTTAATAGGATAAGATCCCAGTTGTTGATTATGTGGAGCATTTCCAATGCAGTAGAATTTTTGTTCATGAATATTCTGCCTACCTTTATGTCCTCAAGATCTCTAGGTATGTTGTCTTCCAGTAGATGTAGTGTTTTCATCTTAATTTTTAGATCTTTGATCCCTTTTGACATCAGCTTAGTGCATGGTGATAAATGTGTGTCTAGTTTAAGCCTTCAGCAGGGTTAAAGCCAGTTTTTCCAGCATCAATTCATTGGTTATCTTTCTTCTGATGAACATGTTTGGCCCCTTTGTCAAAGATAAAGTGACTGAATGCATTTGTATTTCTGTCTGTATCTTCTATTCTATTCCATTAATCCTTAGGTATGTTTTTTGGCCAGTTCTATGCTGATTTTTATAATATCAGCTTTGTGATATAATTTCAAATCAAGGATTGTGATACCTCCTGCCTCCTTTGTTGCCCAGGATGGCTTTTCTGTGCTAGGTCTCTTCAGGTTCCACTTGAATTTTAGCAATGTTTTCTTTACATCTGTGAGGTTTACTAATGGTATTTTGATCAGGATTGCATTAAATTTGTATAACAGTTTTGGAGATGTGGCCATTTTCACTATGTTTATTTTTCTTATCTATGAGCAGGGATATCTATCCATTTACTTCATTCTTCTTTGATTTCTTTTTTCATAGAACTGTAATTTTCAATATATAAATGTTTTACTTCCTTTGTTAGATTGATTCCTAAGTATTCCATCTTTTTGGATGTTACTGTGAAGACTGTGGTTTCCATAATTTCTGTCTTAGTGAGTTTGTTGTTTGTGTACAGGATGCTATTGATTTTTGAGTGTTGACTTTGTACCCAGCTACTGTACTAAATTTGACTACTAAATCTAAAAGTCTTTATGTGAGATTTTGAGGTCTGCTATGTAGAGTATCGTGTCATTGGCAAATAATAATTAATGCTTTCTTATTCTTGTTCCTTTTATTTCTCCCTCTAATTGCTCTGGCTAATTTTCCAGAACTATGTTGAATAGGAGTGCTGATAGTGGCAATCCATGTTGTGTTCCTGATTTTAGAGTGTAAGTTTTCAATTGTGTCTGTTGAGTATTATGTTGGCTGTTGGTTTGTCACACATGGCCTTGTCACATTGAGGAAAAGATCACCTATTTTGATTTTCTGTAAGGTTTTTTTTTTTTAAAGCAGGAATGAGTGTTGGATTTCATGAAAAGTTTTTTCTGCATCTATTGAGCTGATCATGGGATTTCTGTCCTTCACTCTGTTGACATGGTGTATTGTGTGTATTGATTTGCATATGTTGAACCTTCCCTGCATTCCTGGGATGAATCTAACTTGGTCACGGTATGATTTGCTGCATTCTGGTAGCTAGTATCTTATTGAGGATTTTAGCCTCTATTTCATTAGGAAGATTGGCATATAGTCCTCCTTTTTGGTTGGGTTTTTCTATGGTTTTGGCATCAGAGCAATAATTGCCTTGATGAATGAGTTAGGTAGAATTGCTTCCCTTTCAATTTCTTTAAAGAGTTTAAGAAGTACTGATGTTAAATCTTCTCTAAATTTCTTGTAGAATTCATCTCTGAATCCATCAAGATCTGAACTTTTGTTAGTTGTTAAGCTTTTAATTATATTTTCAATTTCACTAACAGATATTAGGATAATTCAGGATTATATCTTCTTTATCCAACTTTGATAACTCAGATATTTCCAGGAATCTGCCCATTTCTTCTGTTTTCCATCCTATGGGAGTATAGAAAGTAAGTACTGATGATCTTCTGAATTTCCACAGGATCTGTAGTGATTTCATCCTTTTCATTTCTTATTGTGTGAATTTGAAGTTTTTTTTCTTCTTTTTGAAAAGGGTTTCAATTTGATTTATTCTTTCAAAGAACCAAGTCTTCTATTCATTAATTCTTTGTAGAATTTTCTTAGTGTCTATTGGGTTCATTTATGCTCTGCTCTTTATAATTTCTTCCGTTCTTTCGGCTTTCAGCTTGACTTGCTCATCTTTTTCTAGAAGTTTGAAATGAACATTAGGTTGTTTATTTATGTTCATTCCATTTTTATGATATGGAACTTTACTGCTGTAAATCCTCCTCTGAGAACAGCTTTCATTGTGTCCCATAGGTTCTGATAAGATGTATTTGCATATTCATTTCATTGTAGATATTGTTTAATTTATTCTTTAATTTTTTTTCTGTGATCCATTGGTTGTTTAGGAGAGTGGTATTAAATTTCCATGTGTTATATAGTTCTTGTGGTTTCTCTTGTCTTAATTTCCAATTTTAATGCACTATGATGGGATAATATTCATAGGACAATTTCAATTTCTTTGTATTTACTTAACCACATTCTTTTGGACTAATATATGGTCTATATTAGAAAATTGTCCCATGTACAATTGAGAAGAATGTGTATTCTTATGATGTTGAATGAAACACTCTGTAAACATCTATTAAATCCATTTGTTCACAAATTTGGTTCAGTTCTATTATTTCGTTATTGATTTTTTGTCTAGTTATCTATCTCTTTGTGACAACAATGTGTTTAAGTTCCCCATTTTAATTGCATTATTGACTATTTGATTTTTCATGTCTATTAATATTTGTTGTGTATAACTGGGTGCTCCCATATTTGGTGCATACATATTTCTGATTGTTATCTCTTCCTATTGAAGTTTTCCCCTGAAAAGTATGTAGTGACTTTATTTCTTTTGATCATTCTTGGTTTGAAGTTGACATTATGTTCAAGTAAAATAGCTACACGTGTTTTTTTCTGGGTTCCTATCACATAGAGCATCATTTATCATCCTTCAACTTTCAGTCGATAAATTTCCTTTTGAGTTAAATGTGTTTCTTTATAGAGAATATTGTTGGATTTTTTTATTAATCCATTCTGCAAATCTTTTTCTTTTGGCTGATGAATTCAGGACATTTTTATTGATGGTTATATCTGATATGTACTGATTTGTCTATCTCATGTTATCTTCCTGTCATTCATTCCCTACTTTTCCTCCCTATTTAAGTGCTTTTCTTACTTGTTGCTTTTCTTCTATAATTGTTCTTCACATTGTGGTCATTTTTACCTCTTTGTAGTGTATTTTTCAGTAATCTTTGTAGGGTTGGTTTGGTGGCCATGAATTTTTTCAGTTGTTCCTTGTCAAGGAAGTATCTCATTTTTCCACTAAGTTCGAATGATAGTATTTCAGTGTATGTCAAACTGGGTTGGAAGTTGTTTTCTTTCAGGATTTGAAATGCTTTACTCCAAGCTTTTCTTGATTTAAAGGTTTGTGTTGAGAAGTCTGCCATGATTCTGATGGCCTTGCCTTCATAAATGATCTGTTTCTTTTCTCTGATAGCTTTTAATAATATGTTTTGTGCTGAATTTATGAGATCTTAACTACATATCTAGATGTAAATTTATTTTGGTTATAGCTAATTGGAGTTCTATATACCTCTCTTATCTAAATGTCAGTTTCTTTTCTCATGCATCTTAAATTTTCTGCTATTACTTCTGCAAATAGTCTTTTTCTGTCATTTGTGTGGCCTCCTGCTTTTGTTAACACCTATCAATATTATATTATTTTTCTTTGCATCATCTTTCAGTTGTTGAATTGCTTCCTGGTTCTTTATCATTTTTAAGACATTTTTCCTTTTATGATGACTAGCTTCCATCCTGTCTTAAAGGTCTGAGAGTCCATCTTCAGCTTCATTCAAGTAGCTTTGCCAGCATTCAATTGAATTTTAAATTTCCATGTCTTTTTTAATCTGTTTCATGCATCCTAATTCTTTCTTTTATTGTTTGTTGAAGATTTTTGTCATTTTCCTATGGTCCTCTATTCATTGTTTTATCTGTATCTTCTTTAGACATGCTCAGTAATTCTTTTATAACAAGTATCATTTCTTTTTTGTTCACCTGAGAGATTATATCTGATCTGATTTCTTCTGTAGTCTTATGGAGTTTTTTTTAACTTCATTTGGTGTGATTTCAGAAATTTCAAGAGTGCAACTTCCATTGTCTTCCATGTCAATGTCTTCTGGGCTTGTTCTGAGTGGTCTGGAGTCTGAGATTGCATTTTGCTTATTTTGTCATTTTTCTAGGTTCCTCCAGACCAGCTGATTAAGACCAAGGCACGTCCCATGCTGACTAACTGTCCACTTTGTAAAGTAGTGTGCCAGGCACCTGGGTGCCTCTGAACTGAGGTTCACAGGGTGATGAAAAATGATAGGTAGGGTTTCTGCCCTTGTTAGGCTCACCAGGACTCCTCCTCAATGGAAGAGTGTCCCCAGATGGGGCTGTTCCATACCCACACTTCTCCCTTGGATGCCCAACTGATGGCACCTGGGTGATGAACTGGGCTGATCAAGGCTCATTTCCTCCAAACCTGCATGGCTGGTTGGAGCACTCCCCCAGTGGATGGTGCTGGGGTGCTGCAGTGGGCTGGGTGAGTTTGACTACTCCTGGACCTGTGTAACTGGCCATGGCCCATACTCCACATGATGACTCCAGGGCTGAGTGGAGCTCAGAATCTCCAGGACCTGTGCTGCTGTCTTGGGCACTCCCCTGATGGATGTGCCAGGTCTCTGGGCTGTTCTGGGCTAGGGGAGCTGAGTGCCTTTGGGACCCATGTGGCTGGCCAGGGCACTCCCCTGTCTAACTTTTTAAAAATATCTCTTTTTTCTGTATGAGGAAGACACAAAAATCACTGTACCAGAATTTTGTTTATAGTTTAGAAAGGGGGACTGAGAGTTATAATCTAAAATTTTTGGTGCAAATATTACAAACATGTTTTTGATAGTTCAAGGAAAAAGGGACCAGAAGCACAGGATTGAATATGGAACTTTTTCTTTGTTTTGAATTTGTGAAAAAAAAATGTCTGGAAAAGCATATTATTCCATAGATAATTTTTAGTTGTTTGCCAAAGTTTATATAATCTGGTTATGCTTTTGTTAACTATCTATAAAACGTAGTTTAACTATCGTATTTTAAGGTAATCAATTGTAACGCCTGATCTATTCTTGTAGTACTAGGTATGGTTCACTATCAATGGATTAATTATGTTTTTTCCTTAAAATCAATATGAACAATGTTGTCTTATAGATCTAAAATGTCCCCTCAGTGCCTCTTCTATTCCAGAGAGAGGCTTTTGGAAAGCAATTGGGTCATGGGGGCACTGTAAATATCAGTGGATTAATCCACTGATGAATCCACAGCTATACTACCTATTGGGAGGCAGGGCCTGGTTGGAACCGGTAGTTCACTGCGGGCATGATCTGGGTAAGGCCATAGCTCCATCCACATGTCTTCCCTTCTCTATCTGCTTCCTGACAACCCTGACGAGATCAACTTCCCTGCACATGCCCTTCCTGTCCTGGAGTCAGCTGACTATAAATTGAATCTGCAATACAAATACTTTGAGGCAGAACAAAACTGTTATGGTTTGTTGCAGTTTGTCTGGATGTCCCCCTAAGCCTCATGCAGTCTTAGAGCTTTTTAGAAGTATCTGAATCTAGAGTGTAGTGATACTGGGATGAAGAGTATGTGATGATCTAAATCAGTTCACTAATTGGTTTGGTACCACCCTAATCAAAATAGCCTAGATAAGAATGTAAAAAGGGCAGAAATACACTGTTAAGGTAGCTTGTTTGCTTTTTCTGTCTTCTGCTTACTGTGAACTGTTCTCTTCTGCATTGTCCCTCTGTAAAGCAACTCCCACCTTGTAGCCAGCTGATCATGTACTGAAACCCCTAAAAACTGCAAATTAAATAAACATTTTCTTCCTTTAACTTTGGGAGTCCAGTATTTTGTCTCAGCAATGAAAGAAGAGTAAATAAGACAAAAGCTAGTCTCCTTTAAATTGTATCAGGTATTATGTTTCAGCAATAATAAAGATAATCTCAATCCCCCATTCATTATCTAAATCCTAAAATGATGCTCAATGTTATATTGTGCTAAAGGAATATATCTACCTTCATTTGAACTTACAGTATGCCCCACCACCTTTTCTCAAAAGTATTCTAAACTCGATTTAAGAAGTACAAGAAAGAATTTTTTTTAATGGGGAGACACTTAAGTGTTCTTTAAAATCTATAGCTCAGTTCCAACTTTCTGAAGTGAAAAGTTGTTACTTGAGGACAAACGTTTGTGTTTTGGTTTCCCAGCAGAGCAGGGATATTTTATATCTCACTTTAGTCAGTTTCCACAATCCAAATTGGCTTAAGATCTGGACTCTTGCTATGCACAGCACAACACACAGACCAGCAGCATCCTGGGAGGTGAAGGGAAGGAGGCTTGCTAGAGACAGAATCTCAGGCTCCACTGCCAGTGGTTTCCAAATCCAAATCTGCATTTTAACAAGATTTCAAGGTGATTCGCATGCATATCCAAGTTTAAGGTGTGTGCTCTAGAATAAAAAAAGCAATTAAATTCTACTGTCTTTTGGTCTAACTTCAGTGAGACAAAAGCAAATATGTGAACGCCTACAAGGACACGGTAATGACTTCACAGGAAGGTGAGGCAAGAGCAGACTGCACGGTGTGATTTAATATTCTCTGGAAAGAATTAAGCAACAGTTCATCTGTTGGGACCTAAGTTAGAAACCCTCAAATTCATTTGCTATTTCACAAATATACTCTACCATGGCATCAGAAAATAACCAAATATGCAACTAAAAATATCTAATATTACCTTGTGCACAAATCTACCGAGTTTTTCTTCATGTCTGGTTCTTGCTATAAGGTTTACCTGTGTTATTCCATTTAATCTCATTCAATTAATTATTCTATAGTACTCCAGGTACATGTTCCTATATTTTCCTTGGTTGTATATATAATAGACAACCAATTTTAGCAAGGAACCAAGAAAGTTATCTTGGGCCTCAGCTTTTTATTAGCTTTCAGATCAGTAGAGATGTTAGAAAATTCTGTCAGGTAACTCAGAGAAGCCTAGGGTTGTAGAAAGTGCAAAGACCAATAGAGCATATAAAAGGCTTCTAAGCCAATGGGAGGCAGTGAACAGTATCAGCTGTAGAGCAAGGGTGGGCAGCCCTCTCTATGGATACAGCTACCTGTTGGCAGTGGACTCCACTCTGGCTTTCACTGCACACTGAAAGCACCATTTGGCACAAAGCATCATGTTCAGAAAGCACCATTTTACACAAAGTGACTCCTAAAAAAATGCTTACATGCACTGGTACTTATCCCGTGTAACATTTAACATCAACCTTAGTTGCTTATGGCCTCAAAAATCTGAGTTGTGAATTACAATTTGTGCCAAACAACTCTGAAAGGCTCAAAACATATAAGCATACACACACTTTAAAATACCTACTTAATTATATTTATGCAATTCTAATTCTCCTCACTTCCAGGTTCTGTAAAGAAAGTTAATATTCAGATGGCATGATAAATGCTAATGATAGCTGCTGTAGTTGACTTATCATTTTGACATACACTGCCTTCTGGAAATGCTGCTTCTCTGAGTGCAAGTATCATTTTTTAAAGAACTGAAAATCCAGGTTTTTTTTTTTTTCCTATGCCTTTATGGCTTTAGGCATACATAGTTAATAAGAACAAGCTTTTTAAATTCTAACACTGTCCCTTTAAAGAGGAAACAATGAAGCCTGCTTGAATCATCTTAAATGGTTTGGTCTCTATTTGCTATGCATGAAAAGCCAAGAGGTGTTTTCCTTACTATTAATGTCCAATGAACCATGTAAATAAACACAGAAGAAAATTAATATATCTTGCCTGAATAGCAACATCAATTAATATTGAGTTTGCTGGAAAGGAAAGAAGTCTAGGATTAGCTCCAGAGCATGCTCCATAGGTACTAAGAACATACCTGTAAAATCCTGAAAATTTCTATTTAAGTTATGTGTCATGTTTTGACTTGTTTTCTCCCATTTAACATAGACATATACCTTCCAATTATAATAATATTAACAAATAACTTTAATGGGCTTTGCTAATTTTTGTTTTGCTTTGATTTTTATTTATTTATTTTTTTAGACAGGGTCTTACTATGTAGTTCAGGCTGGCCTTGAGCTCATTTTGGAGCCCAGGCTACAACTTGCAATGATCCTCCTGCCTCAGCCTCTGAAGTACTGGGATTACAAACAGGAGCCACCACACCAAACAGATTGTGCTAGTTTGTATGAATTATCTTGGTTACTTTTCTCATTGCTGATACAAAATACTCAATACTCAAAGTTAAAGAGGAAAGGGTTTATTTAACTCACAATTTGTAGAGATTTCGGTCCACAGTTTGCTGGCCCCAAGGCAGAGGGGCACAAGTGACAGAAGGATATCCCAGAGGATAACAGTTCAACAAAAGCAATAAAGAGGAACCAGTTCATAATGCCCAGAAGATAGCAAAAGCAACAAAGTTGGGGAGACAGGACTCTTTTGATCCCTTACTTTGTGTGTAAGCTACCTATTCTAAAGAGGTACAGAACTCACACCCTTAGTCCCAGCCAGAACTATACCAAACCAGTTAGTGGACTGATTCACTAATCATGTACCCTTAATGCCACATTCTTGATTTAGCCACCTCTGGAGAAACCCTATATAACTCTGCTTGAGGCTTTAGGGGAACATCTAGACGTAAACCATAATCTCACCTCATTTAACACAACCCTAAGAGGGAAAATTAATGTGCATATTTGGTGATCTAAAACATTGAAACACATAGTTGTCTACCAGTATAAAGCACGAGTTAAGAAATAATGAAAACTGAACTTAAATCGAAGCTTCCCCTGAGCCCCAGCTCTTAGCCCTCATGGTATATGCCAGGGCTGACCTGAGAAAGACCTTCCGTATAATACATGCTGCCTTTACAAACAACAGGAATCTATGCTGCCCTCAGCACACAGAACTGATGGCCATAAAGAAATTCAGGACTTGACATGCAGTCTTCCAGATGTCAGAAGACTCAGCTTCATGTGACACCTGTGCTGCTGGCCCTGGCAGCTCTTACCTCAAGCATTCCAGCCAGATTCCTTGAGATTACAGCCCCAACCCCAAACCCTATATATACCTAACCTCCCCTCAGATACTTGCTGATAGCGCTCCGGTTTCAATCTGCCTGTGCCGAGACAGAATTAAATCTAGTCTTTCCCACAGTCCTGGGCTCCAGGTGTTTTGTCACATGCCATTAATTAAGAGTATGATGATTTCAAAAGAATAATTTGTCTTTCCAATCTCCCTTCCAGGCCGTCAAGCAAATGGGTAGGAGAAAAATTTCTGATTCTTTCCAATACTAAAAACCTTTGGATACCAACCACTTGGAAGGAAGACTTGTAATCCAAAACACTTTTTTTTTCTTGTTGTGATTTAAAAGCAAAACAAATGAAACAAAGACTATTAGTGGCCCTAAACACTAATACTTCTATATTAAGAATGACTGACTTTGTGAAGCTCTATATTTCCCAGAATGTTAAAGTAAGGATCTGAGTCTGAATAAAAAAAAAAAAGTTAGGAAAAGTCTCCTTGTCATAGCAACCCAAACTAAAAAATAGAAGATATTTTTTGTCTGGCTAATAGCAGCTAAAATACCAAACTAGTGATTTTCCAGAAAGAAGCAAGACATGAAAGTTTCCCTGTGTAAGGTTTAGGAACAAATGATGACATCTATATGCTACGCCTGATTTACTTTCCAGTCTATGCACTTTCAGCCTCCCTAGCTAATGATCAGCTCTGCAAGGTCAGGCGAGTACTGGTATGCATTTTGATATTGCTCATGGAACACTAACACATTGAAGAAGGAGCTCAGGAGGCAACTTCTCCTCTCCCCATATCCTTACCCCTTGACTGTGCTCAGTGGCTTTTTGCAGAATCTTCCCACAGAAATAAGATTCATTAGCTCTGCTTTTTAAATGATAAAAATGTATATGAATATTGTCATCCCAAGCATCAAATCATAACGCTTCAAGTCAGAGATATTTCCTCAGTTATAGTTTCTATAATGGAATGATATTACAAGGCAGCTTTAATTTCACTCTCTGCTGAAATAAACACAGACACTGTGAAGCATGATTAAACTCACAATCAGACGTGCCTTCCAATTTCTCTACATGTATGATTAACTATAGGGGACATCCGGAGAGTTCCTACTCACCAAGAGGCCACAGAAATATTTGTGGCTCACCCTATGTTTCTTATTTTGAGAGTGTTTTGGCTACTCTGCCATGTTGCATGCTACATTTGTGTTTCCTGAGAAAGCTTTGTATCTCATGCCTCAGAAAATTTAGAGAATAAACCTAGCTTCTCCATCTCACTAGCAATAGATACTAATCATTACCAGACTTTGCTATCAAAATTAACCTTTTCCGTGAACATTTAGAAAATCCAGTCTCCTTAAAATAAATGCCTCCCCTAAAACTGGAATGTCACTGGACTCCACTGAGATACAATGTATGGGATAGCTTAGGCTGGCTGGGAGTGAGGTGTGGTGGAGTCCCAGGATCCACACAGCTCTGCCTCCAAGGACCTCATGTGTAGAACTTCTTGCAGATTCCTAAAAGATGTGGATGATATGTAAATACACAGATTCCATAAATAGCCTGCTATCATGATTCTTCATAGCAGCCCATCCTGGGTCTCTCAGACCAGGGCTGTACTTTTTGTTTGTTTGTTTTTCTCTTTTCTTCTTTTTTTTTGGCCCTAGGTTGCTCTGCACGGTCAGTTTCTCCCTCATCATAAGTTTTCAGATAAACTTTGACACTGTTTAATTTGCCTCATTCAATTCTTTGATGCAAGAATGACCTAGAATACATTTAATTAGCAAAGTCATTTCTAAAAGGAATTACCCAAAATCTTGCCAAGACAGATTAAATTTTAGTACCTTGTTTTGTTTTTTCAGAATTCTAGATTGTTCCATTTTTCCCAGTCTTTGGATTATATTTCTTAAATGATTTTTTTATTAAAACTTGTCTTAACTCTTATATTTTTCAGATGTACAGTCATTAAGCATCTTCTATGAAGAATGCTGCTGTCCTCAAATAGGCAGCAAATATTGACTGGTATCTTGCTTTCTTTGTTAGCTCCCTGGAATATTAAAATGAATGAGAACCCAGCCTCAGACTGTAAAGCTAAAAATCTCATGACTTTGGAGAAGTTTAACTCTCCTCATTCTGTTCCCTTTTCTGAAAAGTCTGTATGAAAGTGGCTATCACAAAGGGTCATGTGAAGATACGATGAAGTATCAGGCACCTAACACAGTGTCTGGTATATGGGTACAATGGTTGATACTTTGTGTCAACTTGAGACATTTAGAAGTTTAACTAATTGACTCAGCAGCGGGCCAGGTGCCTCATTTTTTGAACATACTGAGGCTGTGCAACAGGAAGGCAAGGAGATGGTGAAAGTGCTACACTTCCCTGGAGGGTGGGTAGCCTGCTTACAATATAAAGGAGGAAAAGAAGCTTTCTCTTCCCCCTCTTGCTATTGTTGCTTTTGTTGTCTTCTTCTGCCTTGAAGTGTTGTCCCTGTGCATGCCACCCTGCCATGCCACCCAGCTGACTACTCACGGAAACCTCCACAAACTGTGAGCTAAATAAATATTTCCTCCTTTAATTTTGGGTGTCAGGTGTTTTATCTCAGCAACAGAGAAGACTAACCAAGACAATAGGTAATACTCAATACATCCTAGGTATTATCATCATCATTACTGATACCTAATGCAGGCTTCATCCACTTAATGCTTGAGTTTTAGTGATCATATCTCTCCTTGCCAGTGTTATGATCCTTCTTAAAATGTCACCTTGGGGAAGTATTTGCTTCACATCAAGACACTGGAGATTAACACTAGAGAAACTGGACTCCAATTTCCCCCTAAGTATGTTTAATGTGCAGTTTCTCTTTACTTAGAACTTCATTCACCTCTCTCCATTCTGAATCTGACCCTATTTCAATCCCTGTTTCTTTGTGCTCATTGCACCTTGAAGGGAATTCCAGCATCAGGCTGTAGTCTTGCTCTATCAGGTATGATTTATTGTATATCTGTAGGGTCTGGGTTAAAACAGTCAAAATGTGATTAGCTATGAATAAAAGCTAAACATGATAAAGAATGACATAGCTTCTGTCTTGTCCTTCGGGTGTCAAGGGTGATCATGTTTTCCTGTTCCAGTGAAAATAAAAGCTCATTGCACTGGAAGTATCAGGCCAATGTCATTAAGTGCTACTGTGTATAATTTGATATTAGTTAATACTTGCATAACACCTGTGTCTTCCTGCCACTGAAGCTAAACAGTTTGTAAGCATTAATGTGGTACAACTGAACGCAAAATATTTTCCTTTGTGTCTCATTGCCTGCAATACAGTTAAAATGATAGCAATAATCATAAAATATGTTTTGTTTGTAAGGCATGTGATTAACAATAAAGATGAATAATAACATTTTATTAAAAATTAAAGTAAATAATGGATGGATGGCTGAACCCTTGGATACCCTAACAGAAAAAAAATCCTTTGGTATTCTAGATTGAGCACTCTGGAAAATATGTATGGTACTTACAAATTCTGATGAGTAACAGCATGTAGCATTGTTAAGCTTGATTAAGCGAATTTAATTAGTGTTAGTCAATGCAGTTTTGTAAGTGGATAAAATATATTTGAGTTTAGCCATGTCTATTAATCTTTAATTTATGAAATCAAAGTTAAAATGTGACCATAAAATATTAAAATTGCAATAAGCCACATTTAAAGTAAATAGGGTCTTTTTTGTATCATTTCCTCAGTTGGTTTTAAAACCTATAATTCAATGGAAATTGCTTTACCATTTTCCTTTTTCTTCCTATTTGTTTTTGCAAAAGTGGAAGTAAAGTGGCAAAATGGTTGTGCATTCCAAACTAAGTGTACCTAATGACCTCGCAATTGCCAGGCAAGCACTGTGCCGCTGAGCTATATCCTCAGCCTGTGTACGTAACTTCTAAATGGCCCTGGGACCACATTAATCCCTGATCAGACTTACAATAATCTTCAAACATGAATATTTTGTTTATAAGGCTTACTTAATGTCCTTAAGGCTAAAAAGAGTGGGAGAATCTAGGTCTTATCCTAGAAAATAAATTAATCTTTAGGAAAATAAATGAAATAATACATTTAAAAATCCAAAAACTATTCAAACAATACTCTCAAGGCTGGAGGAAATGATATAGCAAGATTAACTTGAGACTTTTCAAATCTAACTCAGTACTTTTACTACTAGTCACTAACATGTAAGTAGATCCTGATATAGTACAAAGCCTTTTGCTCTATGGTGAGCTCTCCTGATGAATACTATAGCTGATTCCACACAGACTCAAAGTTTGAAGGAGTTTTCTAGAATGTATGTGTCACAATCAAAACCAGCAACGTTCTAAGAGACAAGTTTGGAAAAACATTATTCTATACATTAGCTTAAAACAATTCTCTTGGACTTGTCTTTCTTCAACACTTTCTTATTTTGTCTCGCTTTTTCCCAGAAAAGTTGCTCTAAAATTATTTTTTAAAAAATGAGAATATTAATAATTACAAATCCTACTTCCCATAAGAAAAGTTATCAAGTCCACCAAAGAATTCCAAATATGACAGCTGCATATACTGTTCCCAAGAGTATGCCTTGCTTCAGAGAGATCCCACTCCCCTACAGTAGGAACAGTGAGAGTGTAGACCTCCAGAGGCACACAGTCCACAACAAGGATATAGAGACAGAAGTGCAATGAAAAGAAAAGATTGTACACACCCATAATGGAATGATGGATGTAAACTCAGAATGTGAAAGTTACCCTCATTGAGAAATTACTTCACTTATTCATTCAGTCAACATTTGTTATGCATCTACTTCACATGGGGACTATGCTAACTGCTAGGGTTGTGACCTGGAACAAAAATGACACAATTATTACTCACTGTGGAAGTTTCAGATGATAGATCCATCAGCATACATCTACCACAGGAAAAGATAGGAAGCCCCAGTAAATCCTTTATGATGTGACTCTTATCTACCTCCTTTATGTCAGCTCACATCACTCCTGACTCCTCGCTCTGTTCCATCCTCACTAAACTGATTGAAATTTTGCAAAAGTGCATGACACGCTTCATCAACACTGTCATCTCTGCTGGGAAGTTCTTTGTTTCATTTCTCTGATTTGGTACAGACTATCATTCTCCCTTTTTCAATGGGGAAGTCTAAGAGGCTACATGTGTCAGCTACATGTATTTTTTCTTTGCTTAATTTCTTTAAAAGTCATATAATAGATAAATAAAAAAATATAACATTTTATTAAAATTGTAATGTTGTGCAGATCTGTGGGTATAAAATTATATCAATATAAGAGCTGTTCAAACTATACTCTGGGCATTGAAAAATTTTTAAATTTATTACACTAAAAGCCAAACTGTCATTAGCCCTGCTCAGCACACATCTGCTAACTTTTATTACACGTGTTCCATCCTTCCTGAGACTTCTGAAGAAAATCTGGAAGTCCTGCTTCATGAGTATTATTACCAAGAATGACCAAAGAGACAGCAAACGAAGCTATCAGTTTCATCTAATTGCAAGGCAGGGTTGTAAAAAGATTACGGTATATCCTCATCCACCTTATAAGCTGGATCTGGTACTGTGCGACTCCTGACTCTTCTTCAAAGTCAAAACAACCTTGAAAGGCAAACATTTTGAATTGATTCTGAACACTGAGACAACCATAACTGCTACTACAGTAGAGAAGCAAAGATGTGAGGTAATCAAAATGATAGAATTAAAAATTTTCCGTATTTTATTGGAGCTAATTCATTGGTTACTCTTAATACTGTTTCAATTGCTTTGTTGTGAGTTTTACTGTATCCCTTGGTAAAATTTCTTTAGTTATTTTTCTAGTAATGACAAAATATATACTTAACTTTTTATAGTTCATTAAGAGTCATTTTGCCATTTGTAATTCAGAATGTTTACCATTATGCAGGTTCCATTATTCTTTCTTCTTTATGCTATAGCTATATAGTTTATTTTATAGTTATCATAAACATATATATGCATATGAAATACATAAATATATTGAAAACTGCATCAGACATATAATATCCTTTTTGTTTTCAATTGTCAAATACATTTTAAAGAATTCAAGAACACAAGTGTCTTATATTTTAATAACTTGGTCATTTTTCTTCCATTCCTGATATTGTAGGTATATGTCTACTTTCTATATTTTCTAGTACAAAATTTCCATTTATTTCTCTGTACACAATATACTTCCTCATGTACCTTTTCTACTTTGACTTTTACTTAGAAAGGGTTTGTAATTGTTCTCCTAATTACTTTATATTAACTACTTTAAAGTCTTTGTCTAATTCTGGTCTTGTCATTGGCATCTGCTATTCATATTTTCCAATGTAATTTGAGATAAATGTGACTGTTTTCAAATTAGTTGTTTTTTACTCTCTCCTGCATGCTTTAAAAATTACCTTATGAAAATCTATGTCTTTTATACTTTATGGAGCATTTCAACACTTTTTTAACAGTCTCTCATTCAGACACTGTAAATCCATAGTTCCCAAGTCGTCTCTGTGGCATACAACTCCAAAGTCAATTCGTCTAGCCTCGCCTTCCCATTTAAGGTTGCCAGATAAAACACAGGATGCCAAACATCATGAGATACACACATACTAAAGATCTGTATATGAATTATTTATCTCTAATTCAAATGTGATCTACATTCTGTATTTTTATTTGCTAAATATGGGAATTATGCAGTGCTACTGGAATTCCTTTTACAGATTACTTCCCACCTAGATTAGTTCTCCAAGCCATTGGTATTCTAATAAGGCTGAGGCTTATCTTCATGCAGACAAGGGTTAAGTCCTGTTGTCCTCTATTTCACACCCCCTTTCTGCTGTTCTTCTAGAGAAGTCTCACTCCCTGGTACTGCACTTTTTATCCTTTTCTCAGAAACTGCTAGCTTCTTTAATTTCTCTAAATCCCAGCTGACATAGAGGAAAGCTGGCAAGACAAACAAAGGTAAACCAGGAGGCAGTAGCTGCCTGGGGCCCCTGTAAAATAATAAAGATCACTCTTCCTCAGTGTAGGAATTCACTGTAGGATAGTTTGATCCTGAGGATGAATGACTGAATAAGACAGTCAAAACAAATTGGGCCATTTTCTTTCCTGCTTTAAGAGTCTTATTTTCTACTGCTCAAGTCCAAATTGGAGGATTTTTGCCTTTCTCTGTTTATGTGCCCTGCAGTTCTCATGTCAGAGCTTTGGACTAGAATTAAATTAATGTCAAAGATTCTAAAGGAACAAAACTAGTAAACTCTTCAAGTTCTGTGTATACTTCAAAACCTGGTATTATTTTCTAGTTTATGTACTAGTCTTTACTTTTCAGAGCTCATAAAATGCTGTTCATATGTTCTCTCAAGTGCTTATAGTTACTTTCAGTGAATAAGAAGATTAATGTGTTTATCCCATCTCACCCAGAATCAGAGCCTCCAATGTGAATTCTCAGAAGACTGGAGTTACACACAAATCATAATACTCTAGAAAAACCAATAATAAATAATAGAAACATATATAACAATAAAGCCAGAAGAAGAATTCAAACAACATATTGAAGAGTTGATTACCATAAATGAGGGTTAAAAAAGAAAAAAAAATTAAAAATCCAAAAGCAAGATAACAAACAAATTAATCAGAAATATGTCAGATCTAAATACACAATATAGATAATTTATTAAATGAAAATAGAACTAAAGATTAGCAAAGAACTTTCTATCTGTAATTTCTCAAATTTAACATAGAGTGGAATTGAGAGCATGGCAGTCAGGAAAAGTCTTAACTATTCCAACTGGTTTTCTGTGGGGAAAAAAAAGACAGGAAGGTGTAATTCCTTGAAGAAATATTGGTAGCAAGCATGCCTATGCTGTCTGTAGAAGTTAAAACCTGGAATAATTTCAAATGTTTTTGGATCTCTATGTTTCATATTCTCATTCCAAGCAATATTTGGGCAATACATACTCCTTTAAATTATGCTTTTCTCAGATGTTCGGGAATCATTGACAGTAGCCAAAGCCTTTGGCAACTTGATCCTTGAGCAAACTGCTTAGTAATTGTCAGGTATCATGTTTCAGTAGATGGATGGGTAGATATTAAATGGATAGACAGATAGAGGAACAGATACAGTTTTCATTCATAAACAGTTGCATAGCAAATATTGAATGCCCATTTTATAGTTGAAGAAATAGATGGATTAAAGGGGCCAATAATTTGCCAAATGTAATACAGCCAGGAAGCAGTGGAACTCAGATATTGAATCCAGGATTATCTTTAAATCAAATCTACCGTTGTCCACTATATACTATTTTTTTTCACTATCTAGTAGAACTTAGTATCTACAATAGAGAAAGTGAAGCCATTTTTTTAGATCATTATTCTCTTGAGAACTTTGTTTAAGACTTAAAATTTAGACTCCAATGACCTAAAGATAGGTTTAAAATCATGGGGTCGACTGAAAACTTTTCTGAGTTACTGCTTCATGTTTGTTTCATATTGCCAGGTGCCACAGGGAAAGGACAGATTGTCTGGCCAGCAATGGAAGAGTAAAAAAGTGAGGCAAAGACGAATATTCCATGAACAATCACTGAATACATGTCCATAGCACAAGTCCATTTCATCTGACAGTGATGCTATTACAATAGATCATTTTCAAAAAGCAAAGGCAATATTACGGCTGCAAGCATAATATTGGATGTTTCTAACAACTTTTAATAGTTAAAAGGTAAGACCAAATTAAATAACGCTGCATTCAAATTAAAATCAAATTAGAAGTGTAGAGATAATGAGCACTGGGAAAGAGTTTTTATGGGGCTTTGACAAATACTACACAATTATTCAAATGCTTTTAACAAGACTTTTGAATTCCATTTTAAGACATAGCAAAATAATTTTTAATTCAATCAAAATTAGAGTCATTTTCTTCTCTGTGTTTAACATGTAATAGAGACTTTATTCATCCTATTTATTTGAGAGGAAGAGAATGTGAAAATGTACATCCATTCAAATAGAATACTACATGTGGTCTGACTGAGTCTTCTACATAATTTGAAATGACTTATACTGTTGAGATTCTTGCAATGCACTAATACAATTTAAATAGAATTACTCAAGATCATATTTATAGCCATCAAATTTTTTAATGACAAATTAGTCATCTTCCACATCTGTTGCAGTAATTCTAGGCCACCCTGTGTAACTGAGAATACGATGTGGTTAAAAAGTAAGTCAGAAAAGGTGGTCAGCATGAATTCACAGGGGATTTCTGGAAGGAAAATGGACACTCAACACGATACCTCATTAAGGAATCTGGGCACCTGCCTCCTGAGGATAACTGACAGAGTGGACGCCCTTGCTTGTTACAGTCTTAGGAAGAAGAGGGGAAAGAACTAGAATCTTATGAAGCAATTACCATGAGTTGACCTATGAAATTACAAGGAGGAGAACCGGTGAGTGGCCCTTGAGATCCGGCCATGGCCATGCTGGAACCCAGGCAGCTGCACAAAGAAGCAATTTTCCTGCCATCTTGATAAGTGCCTCCCTCCGGCAGGAGCCAGGAGGAGACCCAGTAATTTCTCCTGTGAGCCTACCAACACCCACCCCTGTTAGCAACTGGGGACAGGGGTCTGAGCATCTCTTGGGAGGATGACTGTATACAATACAGCAAATAAGGGGGGTCTCCTCTATCTTCTGTTTGAAAGCAAATGCTGTTTTCAGTTTTGTTTCATTATGATTAATTGCATTATTCTATTCAATATTCTCTCTCAATTGGTTTTATAATGTTCTGTCTTTGGTTTGATATTGTTATACCTAACTGTCTAGACAACTATTGTGAAGATAATGAGATATACTATGGTACCTATTATTTTTATCCCAGTATCCTGCTGTGAAGTTCTGTACCATTTTCACTGTACTGTCTCAATTGGCTTTGTTCTGTCTTGTTCTGTTGTATTTCTACTACTTCAAAATAAAAGAAAAACACAAGTGAGGAAACAGATACACAGAGCTTTTCAGATAATATAGCAAAGAGATTTGCAGTTTTTATTGAAAAACCAAAGTTCCCTATCTGTGTTACATTATGTTTCTATCTGCCAGAGACCTCAGTATCAAGTAAGACAGTTTATTTCCATCATGAAGGAGACACCTATTAAATGAGTGGCATTAACAATATGCTCTGAAGCCTATTAGTCACTTTCATAAGCTGTTGACTTTATGAAGAAGATTGGTAACTTTCCAGTATTGTTAGTTATATTGCAAACTGTTTCAACACAAATACAGAGATTTCCTAAATATAATAGTTGGTATAATCTCTAGTACTGATGACCAAAATTTGACTTTAAACACTTGAAAATCTATTCTACAAGTGTGCATGCCATAATATGTATAATATGTATGTGTACTCCAATTTTGTCTGTAATATAGACAGTTTTAAGCAAGATAAATATCCAATAGAAATAAAATAGTTATAGATTGTAATTCAAATGCATCATGGAATACCATACCGTCATTAAAATGATTCACTCTGTTTTTACTGATATACATAATGTTACTGATGGATACCATGATCATATTTTATAAAGATATATATGTGTGTACACACATATAAATGTATATGTACATTAAATAATATGTATATATGCCTATATAAAGATCTTTACATTTAGAAAGTTCAGTAATTTTTTCCAGATAGAAGGAACTGTGCTACTATAAGGGGGTGCTAATATAATTTATTCAATTATTTCTACCATATGATTAAAAATTAAAGTTGACCTGTGGCAAATTAGAGTGACTGTGAACATACAACCAATAAAAAAGAACACTAATCTGAAAGGACTTGCAGAAGTATTGAGTTTTGGAAGAGAATCTGGCTGACGTTTTAATTCTTCCTTGTACAACTCTGAGCAGAGGACCGGTTTTGTTGTGCTCTTTCCTCCAGCCTACAGATGCATAAGATGAGAATTATCTTGTTTTCAGTTGTTAAGTTTGTAATAATGTGTTACACAGCAACAGGAAACCAATACACTCATGTAGCTGAAAAATTATGCAAATTCTTATGCAATCTCAATTTAGAAAAATTATAATACAATAAACAGATTTAGAAACGATTCTTCGGTTTACTACATTGAATAAGGTTACTAAAGTACATTCCTGTTATTATGATTTAAATCTAAAGTGTTTGCTAACGCCTCATGGGTTGGGGTGGGGTGCTTTCAGAAGGTGACTGGAGCGCTGTACTCCACCGTGGGTTGGTCCAGATGACTTAGTTCTTGGCTGAATGCGCTGATAGGGGTGGAGCCTCGTCAGAAGAAGTGGTCCTGAAAGTTCCTCCCATCATGCTCTCTGTTCCCTGTCCATCGCGAATAAGCGGCTTGCTTTATTCAAACCCTTACATCCATGACCTTCTTTCCTAGGGCCAGTGGAATATGAACTTAATCCCCAAAAATGACGAGCGAAAATGAACTTCTCTTTTAAATTGGAACTGTTATCCTAGCAAAGAGCAGTGATTAAGACAGTTCCTGAACAGAATTCTAATTGAAATGTTAACTGACAACCTAGAGTGAAAAGTCAGTTATTCTTCAAAGGACTAATATCTAGAAGATACAAGGAATTGAAAAAAAAAATCAGACCCCCAAATTTAAAGATCCAATCCATTAATGGATCTAAATGGATCTTAATGGATCTAAAATGAATAGATACTTCTCAGATGAATAAGTATGAACAGCAAATAAATACATAAGAAAAAGTTCAACATCACAGATCATTTGAGAAATGCAAATTAAAACAAAGCTGAAATTCTATCTCACCCCACAAAGAATGACTATCATCAAAAAATCAACCAATAACAAATGCTAGCTAGGCTGTAGGGGAAAAAAGAACCCTACTCTGTTAAAAGTAGTTTGGACTAGTGCAGCCACTGTGGAAATCAGTTTGGAGATTCTTCAAAAAACCAAAACTAGTGGTCCTTTTTGACCCAGCTGTTCATCTTTATATCGTCCCAAAATAATTAAAACCATCATGCCACAACAATATATGTGCACCCATGTTTATGGCAGCGTAGTTTGTAATACCTAACTCTTGAAAACAACCCAAATGCCCATTAATTGATGAATGGATAAAAAACATGTGTCTTTTTATACAATGGAGTACTACCCAGCCATTAAAAAGATAAATGAGATACTTATGGTTAATTGGATACACCTTGGGACCATAATCTTAAGAGAAATAAATTGGACACAGGAGCACATACAACATTATTTCTCTGGTGTGAGAAACTGAAAGTGTAAATAAGAGGTTAGATATAGATATAGATATAACAGATATTGTGAAATAGGAAGAAATTGTTCAAAGGGAAAGGGGAATGGTGGTGTGAAAGAAGGGGGAAAAATGAGAGAAAAGGATAAAATGTAAACAAAGCTTTGTAAATAAGGAGGAAAAGTGGAGTTTAGAGAAGAGGGGCATGGGAAAAATAAAAGAGGGACCAAGATCTGTCATGTACAATTCAAATTCTTTGTGATGAATGTGATCACATTCATCTCTCTTAATCTTAATTGTACCAATAAAGATCTCTTAATTGTACCAATAAAGGTGATTTTTTAAAAGCTGTGCTGATTTAAAGTCACCTATATTTTCAGTTTTTAAAATATTTATTAATATTTTCAATTTAACTGACATCAGAACCAAATGGTAAATTTTGATAACATTGGTAAATTTTCATTAACAAAGATGAAAATTTTTAATGTTTAAAAAGCATTCACTTTTATTTTAAGGCAATTGGGAACCTACCATGGAATCTCAATACATCAAAATAAATTATGAACTTCAGCTGACAATATTCTTCACAACTGGATTTTAATTCTTTTCCCAATCTGTGGTCTACCTCACTTTATTGATAGTATACTTTTCTTCTTCCCATTTTTAATATCTTTGCTCAAGATACTCTATCAGTCAACCCTGTAGGTGAAAGGTTTATCAACTAAGTACGGTTAGGTCAAATTATCTAAGACATCTGCTGTCTGCTGCTTGCTGTCAATAAAATTCATGTCTTTCTCAATCTTTCTGCATATTTCCAAAGCTTTTGTTATTTTCTGTATGATATAATATATTCTCCTCCATTAGATTTATATAAGTATATGATGTCACCCTTATTAGACTGAATTCCAAAACATCAAAGATTGTCCTGCAGCATGTGGTGTAGGGTTATACATCTAATTCATGGTCAAAAGAGTGACCACTGAATTTTAAAAGTTTCCACCTTGAAAAAGGTATAAAGGGTATTCTCATGAAAGATTGAGTTGAAATAAAGATCTGTTGAGAAGTAGTGGGAGAAATTCAGGATTTTTAAAAGGAAGAGAACGATTTTGCTCAGAGATTGGACAGGTCATAACAATTGCTAAACAATATTAGACTCACAATAAAAGAGACTCAAGGGAGGAGAAAGTTCATACTTAAGAACTAGAAGCAATATGTGTAATATTCATTACAGCACTAGGATTTCTGCTGTAACATTTTACATTATTCAAATCTTTGTTTCTGCTTGTGACAATATTTGCCTCCCTTATGAATTCATTTTCAATACTGTGTTGTCTTGCAGTTGAATTTGAAAGATATTCTAATTTAAGATTATCAGAATTAGACAGAAGACCATGTGGCATATAGCTGAACAACAGTTCAGCCATGACTGAATAAGACTCAGGGAGTTCTATGCATGTGAAATTCAAAATGCCTCAAACATGACTAACTCACTGATTGCTCAAGGGAAATGTAAAGTAGCATGTGCTAGCCACAATTTACTGTCTCTACTTCACAAACAATTATTTTATACTTTTGGAAAATAATAGTTATGTACTTGTTTAAAAACACCAATAATATAAAAGTCTATTCAAGACATTCCATCACTTAATTTGTGAGAACATATGTATACAATATTCAGTATTATAGTCCAATATATATATATATATATATATATATATATATATATAGAGAGAGAGAGAGAGAGAGAGAGAGAGAGAGAGAGAGAGAGAAAATGGGCAGGAAGAAAAAAGAGAAAATTAACTAAATGTTTTTAGCATTCAAGAATTACAAGTCTTATGTAGTCCCTTCCTTAGAGTGCTTGAGGTTTCATTTTACCTAGATAGTTCTTTTTGAGTGTTTACCATGCCTAGCTATAATTTCAAGTGTTTATATAGGCTGCATCATTTAATCTTAAAAACAAATTTATAACTTTAGCGTCATATTTCCCATTCTTCAAGTAAGAAAATTGTAGAACAGAGATTAACTGGCCAAATACAACAGAACTAATAACTTCAAGGGTAAAACTAAACTTTAAGCATATAAACATTATGTAACTTCTACATGATAGAGTTCTTAACTGGCTTCATCATTTCCATTTTACAGAGCAGACATGTAGTTAAGTGAGGTTAAACAAGCTTCCTGAGTAAAGATGCCTAATACCAGTGACAGTCAGCATTCAGTCAGATGTCACTGATCCAAATACTTTGCTGAACCCTTCATACTAGTGATTTCCTACCTTTGTGACATCAGGGACTGGTCTTGTGGAAGACAATTTTTCCACATGTACTAGAGAGAAGGCTCCAGGATTATTCAAGTTTGTGAAATTTGTTGTACACTTCATTTCTTTTATTGCCACACTGTAATAGAGAATAAAATACACAAATCACTATAGTGCAGAGTCAATGGGAGCCCTGAACTTGTCTTCCACTAAGTAGATTGTTCCATCTGGGGTAATGAGAGACAATGACTCTAGAAGTGTTTCTATGTCCAGTCTACTCTATAATAATGTTTAGATTGCTGTCACTGCAGTAAACCCTGTTTACAAAGCAAGGATGTGGGAAACGCAAACAGGATTTTCAGTGCTTTTGTGGTACTCTTGGGTTATTCCACCTTGCCATTAATCCAGAATGTATGGATAGTTGAAGTTTTCTCAAACAAACTGTTAAGGTCTTTGTTATTTTCCATCTCAGTTGATCTTCTCCTAGCACAAACAAGTTGATTCACTTGTATTACTCACAAATAGAATATGTATCCATTCCTCCCACTTTGTATGTGCTTTCTAGTTGGACAGTAATGTCAAAACTCTTCTTAAATCTGAGACAAATGATCATTCACCAGCTGGAATAAAGAAGCTTTGGCCTAGTCTCTTTAAAATCTCTGCTAATGTCTGTAATGTGTCTAAAATCCTTTGTTGTCTGGTCATTCCCATAGATACAGTTGGCTTGGATGCAGCTGCTCTATCTGTTACTTGAATATAGTTGTCCTTCTCCCATAAAGTGACACATTAAATTTGTTAAGCAGGTTCAATATGTCATACAAGTAAACAAGTTTTGTGACCTACTCAGTGTCACTAACATGCGTTATCAGCAGTAACTGTTTTCCTAAAAGAAATCTCTGGAGCAACTCTCATTATTCAGAAACTCTGGTCAGTGATCTTTTAGAAAACCTTCTCACTTCTGTGTAACAGAAAAAATTTGTGTCCTACATCCATTTCCTTCTAGAGTTTGTACAAGCAGATGTGCATTAAAAGTATATACGTTAATGTGGCTGATAATTTTAATCACATTCTGCAAAATGTTAAAAGTTCAGGTGGCATTTTTCATCTAGGAAGCAATTCTCTACACATGACAGAACACAAAGAATCATGTTCAAAAGGGACATCTTGACCCAAGTAGTGAAACCAGAAAGCTTTTCAGTCATGGCAGCTGCTCTATATATGCACAACTAACACAAAATGACCAATTCAGTTTTCTTGATTTGTAATCATTTAAAGACTTTAGTTTTGCAGCTGTGGTATTGACTAGCAAAAAGTACATATCTTCCTGAAAAAACCCATTACACAAAAACAAACATTGTTGCTTTATTGGCAAAATTGGAGGATACATAAAACTGGATTGCATACCACAGTGAATCATGAATCCCCTCTGCAATTGCTCCTCAATATCCTTCTGTATTTTATCAGTTTGTTAAGTTGCAGTGCTAGCTTAAAGAGGGACATTTAGCACCTATTGAAATGCACCTTTTCTTAAAAGTTCACAACAAATGTTCTCAGCAAAGGCAGAATCAAGTGTTCACCAACAATAACAGGCTTCTCAGCTTTAGCAGTGTGGTTAACCACTAAAAATGATGCTCTCAATGCAGGCAGATTTGATAAAGTGTTAGCTTTCAATAAGAAAAATACTTTTATTCTTCCCATTCACTTTTTTCCTTTTAAAACTCCAAAAGTATGTCTCTTAGTGTAGGGTGCTTCATCTCCAAGTGACAAAGCAGTTTTGAAGATGCCATAGCTTCTTTGGCTAGCCCGTTGCCACCTATTATACAAAGTGGACTTGGAGAATGTGAATCAACCATTGCAATATATCCATAATTAAAGTGGGATTTTTGTTACTTTCAAATGCAGCTTTTTTTCTTGTTGATAGTCTTTGAGTCTTCTTTTGTCTCGTCATTGGAACTTTTCTATTTTTTCAGAGATCTCTGATGATATTTGTTCTGTCTTGTGATTCATTTTAGCTAGGGTTAGTTTGTGGTTATGAAACCAAAGCTGAGACAAGAATGCAGTGTGGAAAAAGCATAGAAATTGCTGATAAATAAAATAACAGGTCACACATAGACTACAATAATTATCAGGTTCTAGCTTAAAACCTATCACCAGAAGCAGTTGTACAATTGAAGTATATCGACTCACTTGTCACTTTTAAGTCATGCAGCTTATTTGTCACTTGTAATTCACTGATAAAGTTTTGATATGAGTCTACAAGTAATTGATTTATTAAGGAATCCTCACAGTCAAAGCCTCTCTCCTAATCTCAGCCTGTCTCTGTGGCCACTCTCCAGTAGTAAAGTCACCACGTCACTCTGTCCAATCCTCAGGCATTGGATTCTCATAAGAAGCACGCAACCCATTCTCCTCCTGCACAGTCCACAGCAGGGTTCACGCTCCTATGAGAATCTAACACCACTCTGATCTGACAGAGGCAGAACTCTGCCAGTAATGTGAGCAATGAGGAGCAGCTGTAGGTCCAGATGAAGCTTCATTCACTTGTCCTCTGCTCACCTCCTACTGGGAACCTCTGCATACACCACCTCAAAAACTAGATAAAATAAAACACTAATAATTTTATTATTAGTTTTAATACTCAAAGTATATTCCACTCTTTGTATTACTTAAATGTTCATTGCATTTCTGTATAGCTGTGTGACATGCAAGCTTCCTAATCCTTTCTTGCTTTAGCTTTCATCTGTAAAATGGGAGTAATACTTCATACTTCAATATAATGATATGAAAGATTGCGATCACATAACTCAATTGAATAGTACCTGGCACAAACTTATTTTTATTATTATTTTTCGTATTGTGTTTATTATTTATAAATTATTATACTTAGGGAGATAAGGAAAGTATGTTAATACTATATATAGACCCAGTGCTCAAATAAGTAATGTTTTCAATTTTGTATCATTTTAATAACCGCATTAGGATATTGCAAAACTCATCTGGAAAACAGTAAAGATAATGAAAAAACTCAACATTTTATATATGAATAAAGAGAACCTGTGAGAAGTTAAGGAAGCCACCAATGATTGTATAGCCAGCAAGTGGCAGGACCCAATATCACATAAACTGGGTTTTTATGGCTTCAAGGGCCACAGGGTAGTATATAATCAGTATCAAAAGAAAGACAGAATTCAAATGTTACAGAGATTAACAGCATGTGACACATTTCTTGTTTAGATAATTCAAAAGGTTTTCTCTGGGTGGGTTGACATGAGCACTTCACTGTGAAGGAAGGATGAATCTCAACAGAGGCGATATATACCTCTCACAGCACGTAACACAATTAACCAGAATAAATGGAAAAAATCTAGAGATAAGATGTATTCCATCCTACAATGTGGGGGAAGAAACAGAATAGAGGGCTGGAGGGCAAGCTTCCCAGGAGTACTGAATGTGAATCCCATGAGTACAGAGCCTGTGTTTCTAGAATTCTGCAATTTAGACATTGCTACCATGAGACATTATGGCACCTAAAATGAACCTAGGAAGACTAAGGGACTGTATGTTAAATTTCATTTAAATTTTATTAACTAAAATTTAAACCTAAAATCTGATACTTATTTCAGTTATTGAAAAACTTTAAATATGATTGGAATAAATTAGATATTTTATAGCACTTAAAATTAACCTAAAAAGAGTAAGGACTGTATATTAAATTTTATCTAAATTCTACTAATTAAAATTTTAACCTAAAATCTGATATTTATTTCAATTATTGAAATATTTTAAATATGATTGGAATAAATTAGATATGTGGGTCTATTTTTTCAACTGCATTTTATAAAACCTAAATACAAATTAAGAATTTTCAGTGAAAGTGGATCCTTTGAGTTGAGAAGCAGAGTAAATAAAAATATTCATTGGATACTTAATATTTATTTTAGGAAGAATGTAAAATATTTCACTAATATATTTTAATATTGATTACAGTTTGTGAATTTATAAATTTTTATATATTGAACCTAAATAAAATCAATCATTAAAATAAGTATCTATTTTTATATTTGTAATATATCTATTAAAATTTTTAAAACTACATATGTGACATATAGCATATGTAACATATAGCATGTGACATATAGCACATTACATATGCTATTCTAGCCTATTCCTGGTATTTATCACTCCATAAAATACTTGTTAAACCATTGCATTGGGAACCAGATTGTAGCCCCAAGGTCAGAATGAGGACTTTGTATTTTTATTAAATAGACAAGTAGAACGCTGAAGCTTCTCTGTAGGGGAAGAGATAAGTTCACAGAACTACTTTAGAAGGTTTCATATGGAAGAACAATTCAGAAGAGAAATAGAAGCTAACTTTGAATTGTACCACAATGTTAAAATAAAATACAAACACATAACCATCTCCCACAAAGTCCTCCAATGCAACTCAGTCCAATAACACAGTATTATGTAACGATTCCATGTTTCTTAGGACAATTACAAACATCAGTAGTTGTCAAACTCAATTATTTTTGAGGAGGAACTTTACCCTGCTATACACTTAATATTGTCACTGCTATTTTTGAAAAGAAAGTCATAATCAATAGGCATAATCTCTACATAAAGTTATGTGAGATAGATCTCTCTTTTGTATAGAAATTACTTGCCAAATGTCATTTTTTAGTATATTTTGAAATATGCACCGATGGAACTATAGGTATGAAAGAATTTAAAAACCATATTGTTCATCCAGTATTGAGAGATCTCTTTTCCCTGCTATTATTCAGTTAATTTTTAGTGAATAGGGTAACTGTATTTTGTAAAAATGGAAATAACACTACAAAAACCAGAATGCTATAAATGAAACAATGTTTTTTGTTTCCAAAGACTGATTCTACACTCGATCAATGTAAAAATAGTAATAGAAGTAAAATGTTTCCTGGTAAATTATGAGGGTAAAGTTAGATCTGCAGGAACATAGTGTGTATCTGCTTATTAAAGAAAAAATGAGGAAAAGCAAAAGAGAAAAAGGACGAAAAAAATGTGCAATTATCGCATTATCTACTTTTTTTCTTAGGAAAAGGCACAAAATAAACAAAATTCTCAACCTTAATTTAAATAACTTTCCTCTAAATTTATAATAGTGAAAAATTTAACTAATTAAAAAATGAAATGAGTCCCCACTGTTGTCCTAGAAAGAAAATATTCAGAAATAAGCTTTCCTTTTAAGACTTTGGACAATTTGCCTTATCTCAGATGACAAGTTGCAGCTGTCGTGATAATGCAAGAAAACTGGCTGATTTGAACTAAATCTACTTCTTATCAGACGCAAACTAGTTTAGAATAAAGGACTGCTCAGCAGATCATTTTGCCCTAACCTCAATCTAGCTTCTGAAAAGAAGAGGGATGACATCACCCTGAGCTTGGAATTGGTACTGACCTCGTGAAAGTTACTGTCTTCCTGCAACTCGGTTTCATCTCTGACTGTTTGATGAAACATGAAAATGTTTAATGGCTGAATCCCTGACAGAAAGGCTTATGGACTGACACATGTGTATTCCTTGACATGGTATTTTAAGAAAACCTGTGTTGGAGATTAAGACACAATAACCCAAGTATAGTATTTTAGCATGTTAGAAACTTTGAACTGAAGGGATGTGGAAAAGACCTGTGCAACATTTCTCTTTGGCCTTCTCCTGCCCTTCTTGCTTGCAGTCTTCCTTCTCTTCCAAGGCAGAATATAAAATAAAACTGCTCTTCCTAAATCCAACTATAAAATATAGAAATAGTACTTTTAATTTCTTTAAGAGTTGTCTCCCTTGGAATGGCTCCTTCCCCTACATTATGGGACCCAGGAATGGGAAGAATCCAGGACACAGCTACTGGTCATTAGAGGAATGGAGGAATTCAGTCTGGAGGAATTTAGGTGACTGGATTCCCCCAACCACATCAGTGGGACCAGGCAACTGGGTGAGTACCACACAGTAGGACCCCAGCTAGGGAAAGCACAATGGACAGGCAGGACTTGTGGGATGGAAAAATCCAAAAAAAAAAAAAATCATTAAAGATACAAGTCAACAGTTGGTAAGTTAAGTGAATCAGAGTTGTTTTGGGGAACAAAGATACACAGAATAGAAGCAGGAAGGTTGGACCGCCCTCTTTTCTTTCTATTTTAATTTAATTTAATTATATATTTACCTTCCTTTCTTTTCCTTTTCCTCTTTTCTTTTTTCTTGTCTTTTTTTCCTCTTTTCTAAATAGCTGGGGAGTATTCCAGAGACAGAAAACTAATCCCACCCCCAAATCCAGAGCCAAGTTCAGATAACCCCTGCTTACTCCTTCAATTTTTTTCTGCCCTCTTCTCTAGATTTCCAAAGCTTGCATGATCATCCTTTCACTTCCATCCTTGTTTCTTCTTCCTTTTCAGTTATCTTTATTTTATACACTATCCTTCTTAAATTTCCCCACCAGAGGGTAAAACCACACTGCCAAAAGAAAACACATTACATACAAGCTCCTAACTTATGATTGGTTCTATTAAATAAATCTAGATTTTTCTTCTATGGTTCAAGGTACAAAATTAATAATTACCACAGTTTGTCAGAGTCTGAGCTATGCTTGATGGTATTGTCATTGCTAATTATACTATGCTATCACATCAGCTGCAATCAGTTGTTCTACTTTCAGTAAAATATTGGGGTGCTCTGGGGTAATAACCTCACCATAGCCCAACACCAAACAGATATCAATATCCTACTCTTAATTAATTGGGAAGGTAGAAAATTGGGACAGACCCAAATCATGAAGACATCCCTGAAGAACAGACTTTTCCTAAGAGAGGTCTTGACATGATATAGATACAAAACTTACAAGGATGATATAAACTACAAAAACTTACAAAGATCAACATAGAAAACAAAATAAAAATTTTTTGAAGCAGAAAATGACAAGATGCAAAAGTAAAATGCAATCTCAGACCTCCAACCTACATAAAACAAGTCCAGGAGACATTGAAATAGAGGAAAATGGAAGATGCACCTGAAATTTCTGAAATGATAGCAATCAAAATAAAGAAACAAATCCATGAGGGTATAGAGGAAATTAGATCAGAAATAATCTCTCAGGTAAAAAAAAAATAAAAATCACAATGAAGAAATTGCTCTGCAAATCTAGAGCAGACGTAGATTAAAAAAAATAGAGTAGCATAAGAAAATGGTAGAAACCTTGAAAGAACAATATAAGAAAGAAATAGAATACATGAAATGGATTCCAAGAGATATCCAAGAAATTAAAAAGTCAGTCAAAGGCTGGCAAAAATACTTGAACAAAACTGAAAATAGACTTTCAAATCTTGAAAATGGGATCATAGCTAGTGATCACAAAAGACAGATTTTTTAAAACTAATAAGGGATCAAGAAAAAACAATTCAGCAGTTGTAAGATGAAAGCAAAACAATATAATGCTTATAGGTATCAATGAACAAGCAAGAAACAACACAAATGGCATAAAAAGACTGCTTGCAAGAAAAAATAGCAGAAAAGTTCCCAAACATGGGAAAGAGTCTGACATACAGATGAAAGAGATATGTACAACACCAAATAGCTTTGAACAAAATAAATATACAGCCACCAAGATATATAATAATTAAGATCCCAGAAATTCAACATAAAACCAGAATATTAAAAGTTGCTAGAGAAAAGAAGCTGATCACCAAAAAAGGAAAACCTTTTAGAATCATGGTTGATGCCTCAACGCAAACCCTCAAGTCAAAAATGGCTTGGAGTGAAGTATTTTGAGTCCTCAAACAAAAAACTTGTCACCCAGAATGATGTACCCTGCAAAACTATCTTTCAAAAGTAGTGGAGAAATAAGATATTTCCATGACAAAGAACAGATGAAGAAATTCATGACCACAAAACCAACCATACAAAGAATACTAAAAGATACTCTACATAGAGATAAAAAATGATCACAGTTCAAATGACAAAAACAGAATTATCAATGTAAATGGCCTCTATTCACCAATGGAAAGAAATAGAATGGCATAATGGATCAAGAAACAAGCTCCGACAATATGCTGTTTGGTCATATTTAACTCAAAAAGAAATTCATAGACTTAAAGTCAAAGGACAAAAAACATTACACCACACAACAGGAACCCAGAGAAAAATAGGGATAGCTATTCTGCTTGAAGATAGTGTGAACTTCAAATCAAGAATGATCAAAAGAGATAAAGGTCACTACATACTAGTTGGGGAGAACTTCAAGAGGAGGAGATAACAATCATGAATATGTATGTATGTATCAAAAAAAGCACCAAACTATATAAGATAAATATTAATAAACATGAAAAATAAAATAATAATACAATTTTAAAAGGGGCTCTTAATAGCCCATAGTAATAAACAGATAGATCAACTAGACAAAAAATCAGCAAAGAATATCAAAACTGAATAAACCTGTGAACAAATGAACTTAGTACATGTTTATAGAATGTTCTACCCCACAACACTTAAATACACATCTTCTCAGCTATACATGAGCAATTCTCTAAAGTAGAACATATATTTGCCCATAGAACATGCTTTAGTACATGCAAAAGAATTGAAATGATCCCATGCATATTATCTGATCATAGTGCAATGAAATTGGAAATTAATGGCAAAAGAAATTACAAAAACTCCATACACATGGAAATTAAATAATACCCTCCTGAACAACCAGTGGGTCACAGATGAAATTAAACAATATGTACAATTAAATGAAAATACAGATATAATATACTGGAACCTATGGAATGTAATGAAAACAGTTTTAAGTGGGAAATTTATAGCCATAAATTCTCACATCAAGAAAACTGAGCAAGCCCAAATACACAACCTAATATTGCATCTCTAAGTTCAAGAAAGAGAAGTCAAACACAAAACCCATATGATGCATATATGTGTGCATATTTGTGTGCCATCAAAGGCCCTCTTAGCCGGGGAGAAGCAGCAAGCAAGCCACAAAGCCTCCCTGTGTGCCAGCAGAGGCCCTGATGGCTGAAGAAAATCAGCAAGGAAGCCATGCAGCCCCCGTGGGCTGGTAGAGCCTTTTCCAGCCAGGAAGAACCATAAAGGAAGTAGTACAGTCCCATCACGTGCCAGTGCCAGCCCTGCCAGCTGGGGAGAACCAGTAAAGAAGCCATGCAGTGCCCACATGCACTGGAGTTGGCCTTGCCAGCCACAGAAAACCAGCAAGGAAGTTGACTCCGACCTCCTTCCCTCACCCCACCCATAAGCAACCAGAAGTGACACAGGTTGAGATGATAATAACTGAAATAGGGAGGCAACCTGACATTTCTGTTATTTGATTGACTTTGCAAGGCTGGGACCAGTAGTCTGAGCAACTATTTAGAGGGTAAGAATATGCAATATAGTAATGATTGTGGATTTCCTAATGTCCTATCAATGTTTTGTTTTGTTTTCCTGTTCTTTTTTATTCCCTTTAAAATCTAAAAAAAAAGTAAATTATAAAGATCAGAGAAGAATTAATGCAAAGGAGACTAAAAAAATTACAAAAAATTGATGCCTTGAAGAGTTTATTATTTTAATGAATAAATACAATTGATAAACACTTTCTAACCCTATCAAAAAAAAAAAGGAAAGAGATTGGGGCTATATATCAGTGGCAAAGTACCAGCTCATCATGTGCAAGGTTGTGAGTTTGATTTCCAGTAGCTCAAAAAAAAAAAAAAAAAGGAAAGAAAAGAAAAGCAAATTTGAATTCATGAAATGAGGAATGAAAAATGTAAAACCACTATAGATTCTATGGAAATTCAGAATATAATCAATACATACTTTGAAAAGATATATAGGATGGAAAACAGAAGAAATGCAGATTGTCAAATATGTATGAATTGCCAAAACTGAATCAAGAAGATATAATAATAATTCTCAATAACCAAATATCACTTTACAAAATTGAAAAGATAAATAAAAATTTACAAACAAGATCTCCAGAAGATTTAATACCAATAATTCTCAAACTCTTTAAAGAAATTGAGAAGGAAGGAATAGCCCCTAATCCATTCTTGGTAGCAAGTATTACCTTGACACCTAAACCAGAGACAATTTAACAAAAAAGAGAACTAAAGGAAAATCTCCCTAATGAAGATAGATGCAAAAATCCTCAAGAGGATACCAGCAACCAGAATGCAGTAAATCAAGAAGATTATATACACCATGACCAAGTGTATAATTATTCATCCCAGTAATTCAAGGATGGTTTGACATATGCAGATGAATCAATGTAGTATACCGTATCAACAGAGCCAAAGACAAAAATTACATGATAATCTATATAAATGCAGAAAAAGCTTTTGATAAAAGTCCAACACTCACTCATGAAAAAAAAGCTGTACATAAAATCAGAACAGGAGGTTTTACCCCAATCTGATGAAAGTCATCTGTGACAAACCATCAACCAACACCATACTAAATGAAAAAAAGTTGAAAGCTTTCCCTTTAAAAATCAGACCCCCAAAATTCAAAGACCCAATCCAAAAATGGGCATCCGAGATGAACACACAGTTCTCAGATGAAAAAATATGAACAGCAAATAAATACATGAAAAAATGTTCATCATCATTGGTCATTAGAGAAATGCAAATTAAAACCACACTGAGATACCATCTCACTTCAGAAAAAATGGCCAGGATCAACAAAACTAACAACAACAAATGCTGGAGAGGCTGTAGGGAGAAAGGAACTCTTCTGCACTGTTGGTGGGAGTGTAGACTGGTGCAACCACTGTGTAGGTCAATCTGGAAATTCCTCAAAAAGCTGGGGTTGGAGGTCCCATTTGACCCAGCTATTTCACTCTTAGGCATATTTCCAGAAGACCTGAAAACATCTTACCACAGTAATATATGCGCACTCATGTTTATAGTGGCACAATTTGTAATAGCCAGATCTTGGAAACAACCTAAGTGCCCATCCACCAAGGAATGGATAAAAAAACTGTGGTACTTTTAAAGAATGATCACATTGAGATATTTATAAATAAATGGATACATCTTGAATCTATACTCATAAGTGAAATAAATCAAACTCACATGTATAAATACCATATAATCTCCCTAGTGTAAGAAATGGTAAGAGTACAGAAGATTTTATGGAAATCATGGTTCACCAGTATACTGCTTTGGTGTCTTATGTCTTCATTCATTGGTTTGAATGGTTTTATTCTGTTTTGTTTGATCTTAATATATGTGATCATATGAATAGTTACTTTGAAGACAAGACAATACAATAGCCAGTGTTGATTTAATATCATCTTGCTCTGAAGTCCTATGATGCTGTTGCTTTTCTATTACCATTGGTTCTATCACATTGTGTCTTATTGGATTTTAATATGTATGATAGTAAAAACAAAATTTTTATGGAAAATGAGATAATATAGCAGCCATTGTTCATCTTTGGTTATTTGGTTCAGAATGTCTTAGAATACTTCCATTCTCTTGAGTTTTTTATTCTATTTTGTTATGTTTGACATTATTGTGTGTAAAGCTAAGCTCAACTATTTCAAAGAAAGAGACATTATGATAGCTACTGTTAATATCCAATTGTCTTGTTGTGAAGTGCTGTGCTGCTTACATTGTTCTGCTCTTATCTGCTCAGATCTGTCCTCTTTTGCTTTATTCTCTTTAAAACAAAAAAAAAATTTAAAAAAGCTTTCACTTTAAATCAGGAAGAAGACAAATGATGCCCACTATCACCAATGCTATTCAATATACTTCTGAAACAATAGCCAGAGCAATTAGACAATAGGAATAAATAAAAGGAACAAGGATAGGAAAGGAATAATTATCATTATTTGCAAATGCCATGATAGTCTACATAGAAGACCCTAATAGTTCCACAAAAAGACTCTACATTTAATAGACAAACTCAATAGAAAAGCTGAATACAAAGTCAACACTTAAAAATCAATAGCAGTCCTGTACACAAACAACAAACTCACCAAGACAGAAATTAGGGAAATAATATCCTTCAAAACAGCAATCAACAAGGCCAGGGATTTAGCTCAGCAGCATAAGTGCTTGCCTAGCAAGTGCGAGGTCATGAATTTAATCCCTAGTGAAAAAAAAAAAAGCACTCAACAAAATGAAATACTTAGGAATCAATCTGACAAAGACAGTAAAAGATCTATATATTGAAAGTTACAGTATTCTGAAAACTAAAATTGAAGAGAATATCAGAAAATGGAAAGATATCCTTTGCTCATTGACAGGAAGAACCAACATTGTGAAAATTACCATACTTCCAAAGCTGTTACAGAGGTTTAATGCAATTCTGATCAAAATAACATTAGCATACCTAAAAAAAAAAACTAGAGAAAACATTCTTAAAATTCATCTGAAACCATAACATACCTAGAACAGCAAAGGCAATCCTGGGCAATAAAGGTAAGACAGGAAGTATCACAATTTCTGACTTGAAATTATACTACAGAGCTACTATAATAACATTAGCATGGTACTGTCAAAAATGCACACCTGAGGATCAATGAAAAAGAATAAAAGATACAGACACAACTACAAATACACTCAGTCAACTTATCTTTGATGAAGGAGCTAATCATGGTCACTGTTTGAAAGATAATCCCTTTAATAAGTAGTGCTGGAAAAACTGGCTTTCCCCTTGCTGAAGTCTTAAACTAGATCCATGCCTATCACTATGCACTAAACTGAAGTCAACATTGATTGAACATCTAAATATTAAGACAGAAATACTAAATCTACTAGAAAAGAAAGTAGATAGATAGCTTGAAGACATAAGTGTATGCAGAGAGTTCATGAACAAAAACCAAACTTCATAAGAAGTACTTAAAAAAATCAACAACTTAGATTTTATTGTATTAAAAAGTTTTTGCACATCCAAAGAAATCACCATTAGAGCAAAAAGAAAACACAGATTGGGAAAAGATTTTTGCCAACTATCCCTTAGACAAAGGACTTCTATCTAAATATATAAAGAATTAGAAAAACACAGATCACCCAAATTTCAAAGACCCAAACCAAAAATGCACATCTGAGATGAATATAAAATTCTCAGCAGGATATATTCCCAGAAGAATTAAAAACATCATACCACAGCAATATATGTGCACCCATGTTTATAGCAGCACAATTTGCAATAGCTAAATCTAAGAACAACCCAAATGACCATTAACCAAAGAATGGATAAAATGATGTGATATTTTTATACAATGGAGTATTACTCAGCTATAAAAAATGATAAACTTGAGACTTTTATAATTAATGGATGCCAGACCCTACTCATAAGTGAAATAAATCAGAATTACATGTGTAAACATTTTCTGTCTCCCTGATCTGAGAAATTGAAAGAGTAAATAAAATCTAAATGTAGAATATATATTGTGAAATATGAAGTAATCATTTGAAAGGCAAAGGGCAGTAAGATGGGGGCAAGGGGAAAGGAAGGAAGGAAAAAGGAAGAAAAATTCAAGGAAGTTATCCTATCAGTATGTCTTAGTTCATTGAAAAGGTAGGTTCATGAAAATATCAATTGGAGAATTTGTTATGACCATATGTTATAGCCTGAGTAAATACTTTGAAGATGACAATATGTCATGTATTAACTATAGTTATTCTCCTATTATTTTGCTATGAAGTTCTATTTTATGATTTTTTATGAAATAAAAGGAAGAGTTGTCGCTCTTGTCTGGCAGTAAATTATAATTACTTCATTGCATAAGGGGTTTTGTCCTATAACCTGAGAAATGAATTGCAGAAACCAACAAACTAAACAATTTGAACAGACTGGACTTGCTGGGTTTCCTTGTCAATGTGTTAGCTCTAGTTCATACTATTTTTGTTCAACCATATTTCTACATGATTTCTCATTCTCCATCAAATAGAAGGATAAAAATAAAATTTTCTATGGATCATTTGGTCTTCTTTTCTGAAGGCTCCTATGTCATACAAAACTTTGATGACATACATTTATTATTTCTCTGCTAGTAATCTGTCTTTTGTTATCAGGGTATTGGCCATGCTCCTTATGATGGGTGGGGAAAGATATCACAAGGATTCAATCCCTGCAACTGTTTCTAACTCCATAATGACACCATGAAAGAAAATTTATTAGAAATAATCTCTGTATCTTCCTCACTATTGAAGTTAATATAAGCATTTGGCATACAGTGACCAAAAGCATTAATTTTTGACCTGAAAAATGAAATTTCAAAACATGGATCATCACTTTTACTGATTGTGTGACTTTAGGCTACTCTAATCTCCCTGCACTTCAGATGTCTCAGCTACACACAAAAATGACACTTAACTTCCTAAGTTTCAAGGACTAACTGGGCTTGTCTTTGTACAGTACTTTTGTACAACTGTGCCTACCACACAGAGTCACTAGGTATTACTAAAAGAAGTCAATAGACAAATACAAGAATTATATATACCTCAGAAATACTATCTAAAATTACAAAGAGTAAAGACTGAATAGAAGAACGCATTCATCTATTTTACTATGTGTAATGTATAATGAAATAATGTATAATAAACTGCAAGATTTTTTCACCATTTTAAATAATATGGGTTCAAACTGGGCACAGTGGCACATGGCTATAATTGCAGCTACTCAGGAGATTGAGGCAGGAGGATTGCAAAGTATAAGGAGAGCTTGAGAAATTTAGCCAAACTGCATCAAAACAAGTAGATGTGAATTCGTACCTCTGTAGAAGAATACTTGACTAGCAGACATAAGACCTTTGGTTCCATCTTCAGTACAACAAAATAATTAATAATAAAATGTGGAACACAATTTTCTTGTTTTCTTGAATCAATAAGCTGTTATATTAAATAATATTCTACTAGGTGGGAAATAATAAAATTCAAGATACCTAATGATTTCTTTATAGACCAGAGTATCTTCTCTCAATCTAATTAATGTTCCTAAGAAATACTGCTTCAAACATTTTTGTGCAAAACATTAATTATACTTAAGGTGTTTTATAAAGATAATGCCATATTGTCATAGAAAAAAATTATATGTCCTATAAATCCTAAAAAAGCTTGAAAATACCTAGTGATCAGTAAGTGCTTTCCCTTATAAATGCTATCACTTCCTTCTAAGGTTTTCTGTTCATCAGACATCTGCCTCTATCTCAGAGCAAGAAAGTGTAATGTCCAATTTTAAAATAAAAATAAAGGGAAACAATTATATTTTAATTATTAGACCTCACAATGGTTTTACTGGTTGCTACTGGTTTGTTGTTGTTGCTTAATTTGAAAATAGTTCATGAGACCCAGGTTTCAGAATAAAGTAATTTTTAAGTTAATATAAAATGAAAAGTGATAATAACAGAGCATCATATCTCCCAAGATTGATCAAAGAGTCATTTTAAAGTTTTGGTTGTTATGAGCACTAAATATTTAGCAAAGCCTTAAAAAGCCTGGACATGTTCTCTCCTGTGTGTGTTACATTTCTGGAAATGTGTTAGGAGAATCCAAATACTACAAAGAAGGAAGGAATGAAGGAAGGAAGGAAGGAAGGAAGGAAGGAAGGAAGGAAGGAAGGAAGGAAGGAAGGAAGGAAAGGGAGGGAGGGAAGGAGGGAAAGAAGGCAGAAAAAGAAAGAGAAAAAAAAAGAAACAAAGGAAATTGCCACATGCTTAGCTTGAGTAATGAGGCCAAAAACAGTTAACTGAAAAAGAAAAAAGCAAGTGGGTCCATGTTACTGTGAAGTTAATAAAAATTTTTTTTCTATACATACTTTCACAATAGCACAAAAGTAAAAAGAGAAAAATGTTCTTCAACTTCCTCATTGAAAACAGTCCAAATGATTACAGGTCAGCCATTTCTTACCCTATTTTACCACTAGCATACTGACTTTCCTTCACAGGAATGAAGCACCAGCATGAATGTCAGAAATGCTATTCCTACTTGTAACTGTCCAGGAGAAGATTTCTGCAGCCAAAGGAAGCTGAAGAAACTTTATAAGAGAAAGGATGTTTTATGAAAACCCTAAGCATACCTAAAGCCTTAACTCACTGACTTGGTCAAAAACAGACTTAAGGGAAAAGGGGAGTTTATAGGAAGTATACAGTTATCCCTTAAAATCCGAGGTCAAAACATGCAGCTGGGCCTTGTGAAAAACTAGAGCCATGAACAGACAATCTAACAGCAGCCAACACAGCTGCTCTTTGCAACACTTTCTCCCCTGTGTTTCTTGCTAGCCAGGCTTCCTTGTTTAGTCTTGATTTCGATCTACTTGCAAATATACCACCTGAATATCATCCTCACAAGTTCTTGGGAGGGGGAATTTAATTAGAGAAGATAAGTTTCCAGATTGGTCATTTTGAAAGAATAAGTATTGGTCATTTGAGTTCTAGAAATACTTTACAATGAGGGTCATGGCAATAGACTGCCGGTATGGGTGTCTTTTTTTTATTTTTTTACTTGAAAGATTACAGGGTAAATATTTTATGCTTTGGAAACCATAAATTCTTTGTAAAAACCACCCAATTCTGTTATCATAATGCAAAAACCATGGAAAATACATAAATATTTTAATAAAACTTTATTTAAAGGAATAAGTGCTGGGAAGAATTCATTCTACAACAATAATTTGTAGATCTATAATGTACAGTTACACAATGATCAAGAAAGACCTTTTAAGAGGGGGGTGTGACAAGATGGAATGGGTAACTCCCTCCAGCACACCCATGAATGTTGGAGCATGAATGTTGGAGGCAGAGTCCTGTAAAGTCATAAAGAATGAGCATCTTGTTCAGAGAAGATTTTTCAGCCTACCAACAAAATTCGCACCTCAGAAACATGCCTACATCTCCATAGTACAGGCAGGGAAAAAAGTAATGCAAAAGGGAACCGCTAGTTCCGCAAACTGAGCTTGAACACAGACATTCATGCTGTTGTAGAAAGAACAGATTTTTCAGAGATGTGGAACTGACAGACTCGTATCTAGCAGCTCTGGGAATTTTATATTGAGGAAAAATGTAGATAAACTCAGAGTAAAGTTAGAAAACAATGCAATAAGCAATTTGAAAGTCCCATCTTGAGGCAGGAAGAAAAAGAAATAAATATTGCATGAAGTAGCATTATGAAATGATATTCTTTTCATTTCAGTAAACCAGGTACTACTTGGCATTTAAAAGTAACTGAAACCAGCTGTGATAAGACTGAAAGAGAAACACATGCATAGCCTGAGTGGCTGCTACAACAGGTCTAGCAAAGCCAGGAACTAAACAGGCATGCTTACTGAGTGCTTTCTCCAAGCCATTGGTGTTCTGCTGGCATGGATCAACTTTCTCTGGCCCGTCACTGCTACCTAAATAAAAAACATGGCTTAATTCTGCAATTGGTGGAAGAGGGCAGAGACCTCTCTTGGCAACAACTTTCTTGGTACACCACCACTGGATCAAGGAAAATTAATAGAAAAAAATCATCCTCTCAAAAATTGTGATATTGGTGTTGTAGCCTGGTTCTGGAATACTCTTCCTTCAAACCTCACACAGTCAGAGGTAAAACCTGTAGGAGCGATTGACTGAAGGGCCGGAGGAGTGCCCTGGAGTGCGACCCGGGAGGGAATATCCCCTTCTATGGCTCATTCCTCCCCTCCCTGCTTTTTGACCACCATGATGTGAGTAGGTTTTCCTCCCCCACAAAGTCTTAAAACTTGAATCCAGCTGATCATGGAATGTAACCATGAGCCAGATAATCTCACCTCTTTTAAATCATGGCTGTTGGGTATTCGTCCCAGTTATGAGAAAGTGACTAAGACAACTGAAATCTATAACACAGGCTGAAATTTCCTAAGATGGGATCTGAGGAAAGATCCTATAGGATCCAAGATGAAGAGAAGTTTGCATGTGGAAGATACAAGTTCCATCTTGAAGCTTTGCAATACGCAATGTATTTGACAATTCCACAATTCCAGAAAAATTTTGACAAGGATATCTAGTCAACATCAGTTAACCCAGAATTTTATATTGCCATAGAATACTTTGATTTATAATATTTCTAAATGCTGCAACACAGTAATGAATAAATTTGAAAAATGCTGCCATAAACCAGAGAATTTCATTATATGGATCCCATTCACAAATTTCTAAGAATAAACTGGCATAAACGCACACACACACACACACAGAGACACACAAAATCACAGTGCTTCTAGGCCCTTCCTGGTTTGGGGGTTTTGCAGCAGGCAAAATTTTAAGGGTTGGGCTAATTCTATAGCAGGGCCTTACTTTCAGCACCTCCAATGCCAGGTATTAAATTCTGAAGAAAAACTAAGTCAACCTTTCATGAAAAAGGGGTCAAAAAAGAGTCCTGCCCATCTAGAATTAGTGACAAAAGAAATAGAACAGGACCTACTAAGTAGTTTCTTATCAGGAGACAGATGTTTAGCTCAAGCACTTATCACAGCCTGCAGAATTGAAAAGGAGAACAAATACATAACATTTACCACTTGGTAACTTCAAAATCACAGTGTGTGACAGCTCATTATTAATTAACATATTTATTGAGTCACATGTTATATTAAACAAACAACCACACAGATTTGTGAAAGGTCTCCAAAAAGTCAGAATGAACATTTCATAAAGATTTAGTACTCAGCATTTGTATTTTTGAAAAACAATAAAGGTAAGAATCAAGATATAAATTTTCTGAGGATAAAAGTTTCAGGGGACATTCAGTAAATTGAGCTTTGACTAATAGAATATGCTTAGTTCAAGAAATTAAATTACTATAAATCAATTTTAAAGCATTATATATTGCAATAAAATAATATACTGTGAAAAGAAAGCTTTTTCTTAGCATAAACACTTTCCATTTAAGGAGATATAAAACATAACAGGTAAGTTTTTATATATCATAAGAATGGAGACTGAAAAGTAAAATAGTGGCAAATGAAAAATAATAAATGAAGGGAACTGACATTTTCAAAGAAAACTAAAACTGTGAAATTCAGAATGAATAGAAGATTGTTATAAATATTTTAAGGGGAAAGCAGAAGCAAGAGTATATGTGAGCTCCTTTATAAATTAAGACCAGTAAACTCATGATGAGTAAAATGCTGAGCCACTGAATTTGTTTACCTAGAAAAATAAAGTGAACATTTCCAGTGCAGTAAAGTGCAAAATGAGAATCATACGGCCCCTTTGGAAGCCGGGGTAGGGGAGGGGCATGTTCTGTTAGAGAAAGGAGGTATCCAGGAAGAAGGCAGGTGGTGCACATTTACAACAGACTTTATTTATTTGGCTCCTTCAAAATTCTAACTTTCAGTTGTTGAAACGGATCCAAAGTTACCCAGCTTCACCACAAAGTGTGTGGTGAACAGAGTTTGTTAAGCAAACTACCAGTATAAATACAATTAAAGTCAGCTATTGTTTAAACAAATCTGGCTGGTACTTATGTTGCAACCTTGGTTAGCTATTAGTCGGTGTTACTAATTAACCTGCCCCTCTGCCATCTGCTCTCTTCTCCCCAGTCTTCCCCTTAAAGCATGCTTCTATTCTTGTGACTTTCACTGTAGCCTCTTGCTAATGACACCAAAACTCGTGGATCCGTCTCTCAATTCTTTCCAAGTGCTAGCCTCACAATTTCAAAAGCTAAATCAAATTTTGTATCCATTAAATCAAACCACTGTATCCTTTCTTGCCCAATTTACTGCCACCTGTCTTAACTTCCTTGTGATAGTCAACCTTCTTCCAGTCAGTCTTAATACCTTACGGCAAAATAGAGTTACTTTCTTCCTCATCATCCATATCTAGTAAGTTCTCCAGTTCTCCACCCTACTATCCTCATCCTAGGCTACAGACCCTTTGATTCATACTGGAATGGCTCCTGGGGTCCCTTGACTCTTACTCTTTTCATCAGCTCATGTCCTTAAACAGAGTATTTTTTATGGAAATTCCCTGATCAAAACTTTTCCTTCTTAAACCACACCTACATTTTATCAAAGAATATAACGGATGTGATAAGTATATGGACTCTGGACCCAGATTACTTGAGTTCAAACCCCAGTCCTACAACATCTTAGCTAAAGGCCTTTAGCAAATAAATTCATCTTTCTAGTGTTCAGTGTTATCCACTGTAAAGCAGAATAATACATATAGATGTTATTATTACAATGTATGACAAACATTGTCTATTATTATCAGTTTAAGTTTCAAGGTTGTTTAAACTGAACTTTGCTTCAAACTCATTTGTCTTATTTTCAGGGAAGCAATTTTCAATTACAGGGAAGGACCAGTTCATCAGTAGGTAAAATTGTGGGATTTCCTGCCTCAACACCTTTGCTGTGAAGAGCACTTCTGTTTTTTACCACTCAAAATCCACCTCCTCCTACCTCACCCCAGCTATACCACCACCAGTATGATTGGTCAGTCTGTTTGCTGAAATATCAAAGTATTTATAGGCAATGGTTTAGATTTGGATTGCATACTGTTATAGAGTTTATTTTGCCTTCCATGTGTATGATTTGGTATAGAGCATGTACAATAAAACAGCCCTGGACTAGTGTCAGACAAACTTTATAATTTCGGTCAATGACTTAGGCACAGTCATCTTTATTGCCTTTGTTTAGCAGGCAGTGCCTGGAAAAGTGTGACCAGTTAACACACATAGATAAAGGATTGAGTTAAAAGAAATGAAAAGGAAGCATTGAGTGGCAGATGATCACAAAGCTGAAGTTCAATTAAATTATAATCTGTAAGTTTTCTTTTCTCTTTTCTTTATGATAGAACAGCATTGAGAAAAGGAGATAAGGAAGAGAGACAGGGTAGGGACTGACAAACTATTTTGTAATAGTTTGCCTATATGACCATGAAGTAGATACAATTACTACCACTGTATAAAGAATCTATAGAGAATCTATAGCGCATTCAGAGATATGATGTCAGGAAAAATATGCTTCATTAGCAAGTTTCAAAGTTGTTCAGATTAAAATCTTGAACAGCTTCAAGGAAAAACTCACTTCCTTCCATCATCCTACACTACTTCCTTCTTACTACTTTCCCAGTAAACAATTCTGGTGGTTACGATTTCCTGTAAGCATTTTTGTGTAAGAAAATAAGAGTCACATTTTAAACTATGCACATCTTATCCTGATGCACTACATGCTGAATAACATGTGAGAAATGTTTATATTTCAGAAATTTTAACAATAAATTTATAGTTGTTCTCAATTTTTCCAAATTGATAGTTGTTAAGTGAGCTTACTAAGTTAATAATATTGTTGGGTTATGTTCTTTTTTAATCTAAGGCTAATTTCCTTTAACATCTGCATTAAATTACTAATTGGAACAGCTCTGAAACAAATTGAACTCTAAGTTATAAACCTGAAACAATTCATGTGCAAATTACTGATTTAGTGACTATTGACTTAATGTAGGCTTTGAAGAAACTATCTAATTTATTATATAAACCACAAGCAACATGAAAATTAGATAAATTAGAGAAACAGATGGCAAAAAACTGTGAGAGAAATGCAAATATGTTGTGTAATATGTTCAAGAGAATAGCAACTGTGACAATTACCACAGGATAACATAGGCAGAGATTGCCCTGTACATGGAATCAACAAACATCTGTGAACTAGCTAAGCCACTTCCTGGATATATTAACATTAAAAAAAACTTCACTTCTTGCACTAAATCTCAGATTGCTCATTTATTTGATTTGCTACCTAGTCTGCATTGCACGCATGTATGTACACTATTTACCCTACCTACTGCCATGGAAAATGAAACTGCATGTAATTATGTAAGCAAAATTATATGTGTTGGATCTAGAAAATATAAAAAGGATATTAAGCAGTGAGTGACACAACTATTACTCAAATGGTTAGAGATTAAATTAAATAATATAAAGGCTTTGTATGTCAATGTGTCAACTTTGCAAAATAGTTCAATCAAAAGCAAATCATTTTTTCAAAAGCATTATTGGAAAATAGTGAAATTGATAGCTTGTAGTATGTTTTAACCAAGATATTTTGGAGAGACACTACCAAATTTTTGGAGGAAAGCATTCCACTTGATATGACTGAATACTACATAGTTGAAAAGTACTTAAAGGATAACTTCACATGATGAGAAATGGAAAAAAGAAAAGATTCCTAAAATCATTTGAGACATCAGGTTGAATTCAAATTTTCTTTTTTTCTTTCTTTTTTTTTCTTGACCTTCAAAGAATATTTCTGACTTTGTCTTCAAGTCCTAGCTACAGCCATGTAAGTAGCAAGAGGGAAATAATTTCTTTTCTATGCAGTGTTACAGCCAAGAACACAAAGTAGTATCTTGAAGTGATGTAAACTTCAGTGCAAATAGTGTAACATTTTGTAGAAGTATTTCTCATGCTTCAGTAATTCATCTTTGTTCTATATCTCAACATGAACCACCTATTTAATCTCATCACGATATCAACCGATTCCTTTGAATATTTCCTCCTTAAAGGTAAAGTGGGGGAAGTTCATGTTTAGATTCCTCATTTACAGTCAACTTTTGAAATTACAGTAGTCTTTAAGACTGTCTTTCATTTACTAACTCGCAAAGACTCATGAGAATTATACAACTATTGGTGAAAATTCAGAGTCATCCAGAGTTTATATTTCTATTTTCTCCACAAAGCCCATGTCTACATTTTTTTAAAAGCTGCATAATACAGTCTTTTAAATAAAGATTGTGGAACATTTTGTGAGAAAATTAAAGACAGGAAGATAATTTACATTAATTAGAATTTACTTGGTATAATGATCCACTCAAATTTCTGATATTTTTGTCTGAAATTCTAAAGGGAAATAGTACCAGTAGCCACCTCAAGTACAGGTGAAAATTAAAAGAATTATTCCCATAAGGCTGGCAGTGAATGAAGTGGACACAGCACCAGTTGCCAATCTGGAAAGGGAAAAGAAGGAACAGCAATTTAAGGGGTTGGGAAGGGCAGAGGAGCAAGTATGGCATTGATTAAGTCTCTTCCCAAATGACCCATCACAGTTAGGCACCTGGTGATGTTGTTTGCTTTCTTTCACAAGGACAAGGTATATTCTGTTGTTAAATCATCCAATAACAGTTTGGAAGATACTTTAAAAATGAATGTGGTGAGAGTAGGAGTTAGAGTCATGAAAGACAGATCACTGACCTCAGATATTTTCCAAAGTATACGCAGAAAGAAATAATCTGGTAGAGGCAGAATATGTGAGCAAATTCAATAATTCACTACTAAAAAACTTATAAATAAAGTTTTAAAATAGTACCACGTACATAAAGGGATCAGCTGAATTCCGACATCTTTGCTGAAAATGGCAGCACCCTTTTAAATTTTTGTGTTAGGTCTATTGTAGCTTTCTATTCATTTATGATTTCCCACCTTGCCAGAACTATGACTTGAAATCATCCAGCACAATATTCTCCATGTGTGATCTTTTAAAGCCACCAATAATTCTTGTGAAAAACACAGCTCCCTCTGGTCTGTTCCAAAGCTACTAAATCCAAAAAATTCTCCAGAAAATGTTTAATCCCCAGATAATTTTGATGATTAGGAAATTTAAACTAATTGCTTCCAAACATTTCTGTGATCAATTTTTGCCTTGATTCTGTATCCTGTTCTCTCTTCTGTAACATATACATATCAAAGTGAGGGAACAAAATATATATGTTTTACTTTAATTCAACTTGAAATAAATCAATTTAATTTTCTATATTCCAGGAAGAATTTCATCAGCATTTTCTCCTTAGTGCTTAATGAGAAGGAATCTTCAGATTAGCATTTTGAAGGTCTTTTTCTATTGAATAGAACTTACAGATCATTAAAGATCAAATGATCTATTTTTAACTCGCATTCTTCAAACCATTCAAGATTGAAAAAGAGATGCTACCTGTGAGAGGAGGCCGTATGTATACCATGATCTTACTTCTGTCTGGGGTTAGCCAAAGGTTATGAGAAGACAATTTAACACCAGGAAATGAAATCATGTATGGTTGGTTGAGCTAACTAATAGCAATTTTAACAATAGAATATAGATTCCTGGTATACAAATTAAAATAACATAGAAAACCCCTTAGTTCAGAAGCCAGTCTATATCTATATAAGTACCCTAAGCCAAAAGAGTAATTATCACTCTCTTCAAAGATTTCCAAGGGTAGGAATTCCCTGTGAATACTACTCTATTGCTTCCATAGCATACATTTTTAATGTAGTTAATATTTAATCTCTTTTTAAAAAAGTTCCAATTCACTGAATTTCTTCATGTGGACATGTCCTCTGTGTAAGACTGATAATTGGGAATTTCAGAGTTAACCAGAGAAAAAGGAGCTACAACTAGCTATCAAACCCTATTGATCCTCTAAGTTCTCCGTACATTATTACTTCAAAGCAATAGTTAGCTTTGGTGTGACTATTTCTAATAAGACCGTCTGTACATTTATTATCATTTCTGTTGCCCTATGCTGAACAAGTTCCACTTCCCCTAACTTCTACACATTGCTTCTAGTTAAACTCACTGAGGTCATCCAGAAAAAGTTGAATCCTTTTTACATTTCACATCTCATCATGGATTATCTAGGTGTCTCCCAACCTTATACACTCATAGGCCGGGCTGTTGGAAAGTGATTGAATTATGAGGACTTTCTGTTAGATGATGGGATCTGGTGAGAAGATGTGGTCACTGGTGGTATGGCCTGAAAGCATTTAACTCTGTTCCCAGCTCCTCCCTTCTCTCTGCATCCTGAATGCCAGGGTGAAAGCTTTCCCTCCACCATGCCCCTCCGCTGTGCCATTCTTTCCTGGAGTCGGCTAACTATGGATTGAAATATGAGCCAAAATAAGCTTCTCCTCCTTTAAGTTTCCAGTGTCAAGTATTTTGTCCCAGCAAGTAGGAGGACATGACTAAGGCACATCTCCTGCAAACATTGTCATCAAGTCAATTTGAACCTTAGTACCTACTGGTCAATCTTTTCTTATAACTTCAACTCTTCCATATGTGATACCATGACTTTTGCTTATCACATTCTGGCTTGTTTCTGTTTTATAAATTGTGAAAGCCCAATAATAGCCCGACAGAGCACCACCACTCCTTTTGCCATCCCTCATATTGTGCATCTACTAAATTATCTAGGATTGTCATTTTCTGTGGTCATTACATCACATTGTTGCCCCGCAATGTGTTGACTGTAAGGAAACAGCCCTCTTTTTCCACATTTCAGCTAAAGAGTCATCTCCTTCATTATGTAGATATATGATTATCTTGGGGTCCAGGAAAAGCCTTCACACCTGCTCTTATTAAGATTGGTTTTGATAGATATGACCCCTTATTTCAATCTGTAAAGATGATCTTAGTGCTGATTATATTGTTTCCATCTTTGGGTCATCTATAAATCTAATAAATGGTTATCTATATTTTTATGCAGTCCAACCTGAAAATACCAGCACAAGACTGAAAATACCAGCACAAGTCCAACAGTAGGAAAATTTGGAGTCACACTGATTAATGCTCTATGTGGGGTCCTTTAGCTAGCTGCAAATATTTTTACTGAAGTATCAGTAAGCTAACTTTCACTCACTATCTATTTGTCCCTAACGGCCAAGAAACTCCCATGGAAGTCTTTTTACACATCGAATAGAATTAGAGGAAATTTGGAGAATAAGAAAAACCTATGATTGGAAATTTCTGAATCACTTAAGATCTTTTAAGGAAGAATTTTTTGAACTGAAATTTCTACAATCTTATATTATATTCCAGATGAATATTTAGTATTTAAGCAACTATAATGATTTTATGAGCAAATACCAACTCAGTGCCACTTGTTTAGCAAAGAAATAGGCAATATTCCCTAACAGAAAAGAATGTGAACCCTACCTAACCATCAAACATGTAAAGTAGAAAAAGATTATGGCTTATTATTACTGGCAGGTCAAAGGTTTCTGAAAGCACAATGATGCATTTTCAGAATCACTGACAAGACATCATGCATTAGCAGGTAACAAAAAAGGCAGCATTTCTAGCTACAAATACACTTTAGGGCTGAGTATTTTGTCATTTTCACATGTGATGATCTTATTTGTTCTCAGAATTGAGGAAAATAAATCCAGCTGGTAGTTCATGGAGCACTGGTCAAGTAGAAAAGGTAACAATTTCTTCAGAGGGGGCCCTCCTGGCACCGGTGTTCACGAATTCCAGCTGGCTCTGAAGAGGTCTCAAGTTCCTCAGAATCTGGGGCTCTAACACAGAATGTTGGTTCATCCATTATTCATCATCCCTTCACACCAAATTTCTAAATTCGTGTCTGACCTGGAAAAAGAATAGGCTGGCTCCTTTAAATTTGAGGCGTTGTGCAGTATTTTGATAGGAAGTAACACAATGTGACAGATCAAAGGAAGGGCACCAGTTGAGATATTGAAACTCAATTTGAATTTTTTTTAAGCTCACACATAACAAAAATCTAGTTGCCAACCATTCCTAAATACCCTCGTCTCCATCTGTTAAAGTAATAATTATCAAGGGCTGTTGTGAATTCTCACTATGCTTTCTAACACAAAATATTATATTCCTTCCACTGACTGCTTACTTTGGGAAAGAGCTAAGTTCATATTATTTTGGTTTAAAGAGAGGAAATTTTGTTAAGAGAAATGAAAATTAAGACCAGATCAAGATAACCCCATAGTGTAAATATCCCCTTTCTTTCTTTTGGTCCTAGGAAGTGTGCTTTGAGGAACTCTGATAGTTATTTAACCAACACCACTGGAGGTTTTCAGCTGGACTTGTTTTTATGACAGGGTCATGCTCAGCCTGTAACAGCACAAGTAATGAGTGAAATGCAAATGTTGGAAGTGTTTGCTGTTGCAAGTCAAAGAGAATCTATTTAGAAACAGGAGAGCTGGACTATGAAAAGGCTCCCTGGTCTTGTAGAACCTGAGATTACTGTTGTCAGTTTAAAGAACAGGACCACACACAACTTGTTAATTGCCGTAAGGCAGATTTGAGGGGTTCACTTAATTAGGATGAATTGATTTCTGTCCACAGTTTCAGTTGGCTGAGGGTTTCTTTCCATTGTCTTCTCTGAAGCTGACTCATTTAGGAGCCAGGTTTGAATGCTGTGTGTAGTGAATGTAAATGTGTAGTGAATGTAAATGATCTCAAACCGAGGACCTCTGCAGAAAGACCCAGGTAGTCTTATTACCAATGCTAATAACACTCTGCTTGACAAGTGCTGGGCTGCACGTGTCCCCAGGTTTTGACATCTCTGCATTTTTACACATTGTGTACAGATGTGGCCAGGGTCTCGACACACAGGGAGAAAGCATTATCTAAATATCAGGGCAGAAAGCTATGACCACTGCATAAACACTATAGTGTGAGCTGTGAAGACTAGCAGAAATGTCCAGTGTGCCACATTTACAAGAGCCCACATACTAAGAAATAAATCACAATAATTCAGATGGAGAATCAGAAAAGGGGTCTAAATAATAAATCTAGCCTAAATGATGAAAAAAAGATAGTCTCTATCATAGAAGCCTGCTACCTTCTTTAAAATAAATGAATGAGCACACAACTGCAGAATATAAATACTGCATTTTCTTTAAAAGACAAAATCATACACAATACAAATAACATTATGCATGATTAACTTCACTAAATTATCTTCCCAGATTACCACTGTGATTAAAGACACTATACTTCTAGTATGGTAGGTAGGATGAGTGCTTCCAAAAATATATAAAGCAGGATTTTTTCTTTTAAGGAACTTAAAAAGTTTACTTACAATATGTTAACTGAGTAGTGGTGGGAAAAGCAATGATTGGTTCTGGGACAAAGAAAAAGGAAATTAGTAAGTGAGAGAAATCTTCTTCCACCTAGTGCTTGCTCTCTCTGGTAAAGAAAAGACTATATCCAGCACGAGAAATGAGGCTTTTGCTCAGGGCATGGGTATGTCAACTGGGTTGAGGGCTTAGATTTCATCTAACAATAAATCAGTTTCCAGATCATGACTCTGCTGCTGACTATACAAAACTCTTGAATAACTCGTCGTTGTCCATGTTTAAAGTAGTGATAAAACTCAACTGTTAAACTGCTGTGAAGATGAAGTAAAGCAATATACCATACATAAAACATTTACATTTACAAAAGTGCTTGCCTCACAATCTCAACAAATAATGGTTAATATTGTATTAGCAGGAAAACTAGACAAAGTGACGAGAAAAGCTCCTTGATACAAAAAGCTATTAACCATCAAAAAAACATTATACAGAAAATAATTTGTTTTCAATCGGTGGCACATGTCTTGTTGGCGTCTTAATTAGGATATGTATTATGTTAGCTTTCTTACTGCTGAGACATGATAGCCAGCATCACAGTTTAATGGACCAGAGGTATACTTTGGCTCACAGTTTCAGGGATTTGAGTCCCTGAATGGCTGTTCCAAGGTAGAAACATCACAATGGAAAGGCACAGCAGAGCAAAGCTGCTCAGTTCATGGTGGCAGGGAAAGGACTGGGGAACCAATACCAGAGAACAGTGGCCAGGTACCACCTATATGGCACAAGGTCATCCCTCCATGACCCATCCAGATACAACTTGCTAATCATTTTGATATGGAAGAAATATAACTTGCAACCTGAGAGATGTCAGATGTGCTGAGTTAGTGTCCCCTGAAATTGAAGAATGAATTCCAAGGGACAACAGAAGTTAAGAATAGGAACATTTATTGAGAGATAGCTCCTGAGAGTCAGCAAGAGTCCAAAAGTGTGTTGCCATCAAGGCCCATAGTAAGGGCTAATTTATACAGCAAAGTCACAGTACTGGTACAATGTGGGTCAAACTATAATTAGTCTGTATCTTTATTTTTAAATCTGGTCTTCAATGGATGAGCTTCAAGCCACTGTTTTAGTGTGCTCTTATCTTTTGAACTGACTTTCACGAGGGCCTGACTCTGTCTGACTGCGTGTTAATTTCTATCTAACTTACCTGTCTGTCTTAGTTACTTTTTCATTGCTGGTGCAAAATATTTAACACCCAAAGCTAAAGGAAGAATGGTTTATTTCAGTTTACAGTTTGTAGACGTATTAGTTCATAGCTGACTGCAAAGCAGTGTGGCATGGCAGAGGGGTATTGCAAAGGAGAAACAGTTCATGGTAGGCAAAAAGTAGAAGGTGCGGGCTAGCAAGGCAGCAAGCAGTGAAGTAGTGAAGAAGCAGCGAGTGACTCCCGCAGCACTCTTTGTGCTGTTTACATTCTATCTGGGTTACACACCATTAGACCAAGTAGCACTCACACCCGGGTGGGCCTTCTCATTATCCACATCCAGAGCTATGCCAAACTGGTAGTGGTCTAATTCAATAATCACACACCCTTAAACGCAGCATCACACACTCTACTTTTCAGCCACTTCTGAGAAGTCTCACTTATGACTGCATGAGGCTTAGGGAGGTGGGACACAAGCCAAAATACTTCCTATAATAATTTCACTATCTGATCAAGTGGACATATCATGATTAACAGTCACATATATCTACATTTTATTCTCCCTTATTCAAAAGACCTAATATAAGAATTTTGAGTAAGTTTAATAGTGTTACTCTGTCCTTTGGTTAGGTTCAAAATAAACTGAGAGACAAATGTAAAGTCAAATGAAGATTAGGATCAAAATATCACATTATTGGCATTGCTAAGCAATGTAACAGAAGGAAGATCCCTTAATTGAATCCCAGAATTAACCCAGAATTAGTCACAGATAGAATAGAAAATTTACAGAGTACAGAAGCAAACAGAAAACATGAGACTTGAAGACAAGTTGCTTCTATGAAGAGAAGACTGGAAGAAATTGAATCCCAACACTCCCAGTGCTTTATTTAATCTCCCAGATAAGGTCAAAATTACTCTTCAACCTCAATAAGAGTGAAAGAGATGAAGCATTTTATTCTAGGACATCAGAACTTAAAGTTTAATACTCAAACTCTTTTCATGACTCCACAAACCAAAACTGTTTTCATAATAATACTAGGATTCTATTAGCCTTTCTCAAACTCTTTCTTTCACCAGAATACAGTGTAATTTTCCAGAGGATACACAACATGGAACATGGCAGCACAATTGCTTACTGAACAGCAAGGCTCTAGCTGTGTCCCAATAAGCCAGACTTAAATATATTTGCAAAAATTGAAGCAACCACATTATCTCACTTTTTTTTAATTTGAGAAAGGGGGCAGAAATACTCTATTATCATTACATTGAACATAACATTGTACATAAAAAATGAACAAACATTTGGAAAATTTCTGAGCTAATTTTTATTAAGGTAAATATGCATAAATACAGCTCAAAGAGTAAAAGCTACCTGAACCTGAGGACATTATGTTAATTAAAATAAGTCAAACACAGAAAGACAAATATTGCAGCATTTCACTTACTTATGCAATCTCGAAAGTGAAATTCATAGAAAGAGAGGAGAATTGCAATTACCAGGAACTTAGAGAGAGGTTTGTTAAAGAACACAAAATTTCGATCAGAGAAAAGAAATAAGTTCCTCATCATTGACTATGGTGAATAACAGTATATTATGTACTTGAATATTTATTCAAAAGTTCATTAAACATATAAACACGAGTCTCTTTTTTCACAACTCTTCATCTGATTCTTTTAAAAAGAAAATAAAAACAATGATACAGAATTTCAAAACAAGATAATAGATTAACAATGATTAATATTGTGTATTACTACCTTCAAAGTAGTTGCCCAGATTACAAGATATAGACATGAAAAATAGATCACATAATGTAAACACAAACCATTTTTTGTTCAACTAATAGAAGCTAGTAGCATAATTATCTATATATTATATTTTAAATATATTCTTTTCCCTTCTTTTTGTTCTTTTCTACCATCCCGGTTGTACTTTTTTATGAGCAGTTTCTTTCCCTTTCATTTTCACAATATTTATTGTACATTTTGAATCTTATTTATTCTTTCAGTTTTTACACTAGGGAGACAATACAATATTTACACATGCAAGTCTGATTTATTTCACTTATAAGTTTTGTCTCTAGTTGCATCCACTTACCTATAAAAAAATCTTGTGTTTACTTTTTTTTATAGCTGACTACTACTCCATTGTATAAAAATACCACATTTTTTATGCTTACTCAGTTTATGGGTATTTGGGTTGTTTCCAAGATTTAGCTATTACAAATTGTATTTCTGTATACATGATTGCACATATGTTAAAAGAAATTGCCAACAGAATGAAAAGACAACACACAGAATTGGAAAAATTTTAGCAAACTATCTCTCAAACAAAGAACTTCTGTTTAGAGCATATAAAGAACAGAAAAAAAAATCAGACTCCCAAAATTCAAAGACCCATTCAAAAGTGGGCACCTGAGATGAATACACACTTCTCAGATGAAGAAATACAAATGGCTTATAAACATGAAAAAATGTTCAACATCCTTGGTCATTCAAGAAATGTAAATTAAAAGAGTACTATGATATCATCTCACTCAAAAAGAATTGCTTTCATTAAGAAAACATGAATCTCTTCAGAATTCTTCATAAGCTTTCCTTTGTCTTATATATTCATTTTGATAATATGGACCTCACTACCTTATCTTAATAGTGAGACTTAAAAACATAGTGTAGTTTCTCAAAGTCTGTTCTGCAGATTTTTGTTCCTTTGTTGCATTTCTGAGAGATTTTAAGACTAGATGATCAGTTTAATTTGAAAAAGTATATTGGAAAAAATGTTCATTTGATTAAGATTAATTAGGTCTAATTTACTTTTATTTTTATTTCTTATTAGTACATTTTTGCAATATATAATGATTACATTCCTTGTGGGAAGCTGATACATATACAGAACATATCTTTATTCTTTTTTCATTCCCTTTCTCTACTCTTTCACCTCTCTCCATTTCTTGATCCTTCTCCCAATTTAAGAAAGATATAACTGTACTTTCTATTCTTTGATTTTGCTCTTTATTATATTTCAACTTTCTCATATAAAAGAAATCACGCAGTATTTAAATGCATATCCGATTTTTTGCAGTTAGCACTGTGGTCTCATGGAGTATTCATTTTGTTTTTGCAAATGACTCATTTGTTTTTCTTTAAGGCAGAGTTGTACTCCATTGTGGCTTTATCCATTAATCTGTTAATGAACTTATATACTACTTCAAGATTCATCTTTTATGAGTTGTGCTTCTATAAACATGGGTATGTTTCACAGCAAAATATTATCTTTAACTATTTTAGGAACATACCTAAAGAGAGAATTGCTAGACTGAATAAAATTTCTAATTTTAGTTTCTGAAGAATCTCCATACTTTTTTCCATAATGGTTAGACTAGTCTACATTCCCACTAATAATATAGAAGGGTTCCTTTATTCCTACAGCCTCACCAACATTTGCTATTATTTGATTTCTTAACAATGGCCATTCTTCCTGGGGTAAGATGGAATCTCAGTGTTATTTTAATTTATATTTCTCTGATGACTAACAATATTGAACATTTTTTCATGTATCTATTGGGCATATTCACTTGCTCTTCTAAAAAGTGCCTATTCATTTACATTGCCCATTTTTATTGGATTTTTTATTTGGGGAATGTAGGAAATAAAAAATAGTTTTCAAAATGTTGAGCATGAAGCAATGAAGAACAATGATCCCTAAGATCTTATTAATAAATGAAGTAATGACAAACTTGCCCCAGCTTGCTCCCCTGTTTCATGTTCAGACCATAATCCAGGCAATCTGGCACTGAAAAACTGGAGTTGAAAGTCAGAGAACACCAAGACAGCAAAGACTCATGGAGAAGAGGCAGGCTAAAGGGGAGAGGTACTATCTGCAGAGAGTCTTACCTTTAAGCATCTAACAGAATATTTATTAAAACATGAAGGTAAAGAAACTAACAAAAGTCGGAGAAAATGTCCTCAAAGAAATAAAATAAAACACTCAGAATTCACAGTGGAATAATAGAAAGCCTTCTTTCTAGTATCCAGATTAGAAAACTTTATTGGGAACATAAGGGGACTCAGAAGTTTCTTGTCTCAATAGTGACACATAATTTGCCTTACAATGAATGCTATGTCAGTGCACCTAACAAATTTTAATAACAAGAACCAAAAAAAAAAAAATCACTCTGCTTCCAAGATACTTAGATTCAACACTACATAAGAAGATACTGTTGCCAGCTATGGTGGTGCATACCTGTAATCCCAGCACTCAGGAGACTGAAGCAGATGATCACCTCAAGTTTGAGGCCAGCCTGGACTACACAGAGAAGGTTTTAATAACTTTTACTCATTGCTGTCACAAAATACTTGACACCCAAAATTTAAGGAGGAAGGTTTTATTTAGCTCACAGTTTACAAAGGTTTAAATTCATTGTTGTCTGTCTCCAAGGCAGGACAGCTTGACAGAGGGGCATCAGAGTGAACTTCTCAGTGGTTCATGTCAGGCAGAATACAGCAAAGTAGTGAAGTAGTGACAAAGCAGCAAGTGATGACAGGAGCCCTTTTTGGGTCCTTTATGTTTTATCCAGATTACACACCCTTAGACCAGGTTGCCCTTACCCTCAAGGTGGGCCTTTCCATTATCCAGAATTATGCCAAACCAGTCAGTGGACCAATTTAGTAATCACAGATCCTTAACATAATCCAGCATCACACAATTAATCCTAGCATCATATACCCTACATTCAACCATTTCTGAAATACCTTATCTATGACTACTTGAGGCTTTGGGGGGACATCTTGATATAAGTCATAACAGTGAGTTCAAGGCCAGCTTAAACTACATTTCAAGACCCTATCTCAAAAGCAAACAAATAAATGAGGCCATAGATAAAGCTCAGCAGCACAGCACACTTGCCTGGCAAGTGTTCAATTCCCAAAACCAAAAAAAAAAAAAAAAAAAAAAAAAAAAAAAAAAAAAAAAAAAAAAAAAAAAAAAA